>JAVQJV010095120.1:0-25988 GCA_036024995.1 Gadopsis bispinosus
TAAACCCCACACCCTAACACCGGGTCCCCCCACCACCCTCACCGGCACATTATCCGACCGACGCCCCCCCCCCCCCCCCCCCCCCAATAAAAACAATCACACAAAGTTTTAAAGGGCCAGGTGTCACACAAGTGACATATTGCCGCGCAGGTAGTTTGTTTTCAAGGTTCTATTTTCATAGAGGGACTACTTTTTTTTTGGTTGAATGTAGTTCCAGTTGTGGAGACTGTTTACAGAGATCTGTGGATTATATCCACACCTCGACATTGTTTCCTGAAAGACACCGCCAGAGACGGGCATCTCTCTCGTATACGTGGGCGAATCAAATCAGTTTAATGCCGTAATGAATGAGCTGGTAGAAGGAAGAGCCCAGGAGAGATGAGAGGACGAGGCCGGATTCGAAACCATAACACTGCACGTTACGTTGTTCATCCCGCAGCCTGCTGAGACACCAGCTCGGCCCTACCTTCATTAATAAACTGTCAAGCCTCAAATTAATTGCAAACTTCTAAATTCAGGTGCAGCGGCATGGACACATTCAGATCACTGAGGCACAAAAGGGAGCTGAATGAAAATGGCAATAACCTTAACAGGATCAGCAGTGTATGTAAATATTCATCATGTTATAGGGTAATTGTAAGGCTTTTGCCATGTGGTTTGACAGACAGGTGAATGTGTGTGTGTGTGTGTGTGTGTGTGTCTGAGAGAGAGCTCTTTCAGTCTTTTCAGAGTGGGTACAATGGGGGTAGTTGTTGGCATTATTCCAGCGAAACCAGTGTGTAAAGAGAGCCAACACAATGGGCAAGCAGCTCAGCAGTCTGTCAGGGTGCACGTCCAACACACACACACACACACACACACGCAGGACACTATACAGTATGATCGTGCATGCACACGTGCGCGAGCACAGAAACCAGGGCAAAAACATGTGGCAAATACATAATCTGCCTTTACACATGCAAAGTGCTCATGCTGGTATTGTGGCAGCGAGTCAGGGCAGTGACCTGACATGACATAACATCACTGACATATAATGGATTCCTCAGGGGGATGCTGTCCTGCACGACCACTGGTGTCTTTAACTGCAGCCACGCAAATAGATATGCATCAGATCAACACGCACACACGCGGCTAGAATACAGTACCAAAAGAAACAAAGAACAAAGGTTTCAGAGATAGTTCCCAGTCAACAAACAATTAAAATGAACATAAAAAGAACTAATACGTTTAAAAAAAACGTATACATAGCTCTTAATTGATGGTTGTTCCTATCGATTTGCATCCCACAAGCAAACAAATGTACTACAAAAAAAACAAAAAGGCGAGAAAACTGCTCGAACTCAACAGGCTTAAAAGTTCCTAAAAGTGTAAACCAAAGGTGCATTAATTAAATACGCATAATTAAAGGCAATTAAAATCTTCACAGTTGAAATACACAGAATAGAAAATTCATGAAATTCAGCTGAGACATTGATAGACTAGTAACCTCTGTCTCTACCTTAATTAAAAGGAATTTGGAGCACTGTAACACACACATGCACACAAAACACCTTTGGAAGTGTCTTAATTGGGAAATGATTAAACTCCTCTTTTCTTCACTGTTTATTCTTCAGTCAACAATTAGCAGCTCATACTCCGCAGCGCACTGATTGTTACTGATCGCACACTTCCTGGAGCAACAGTACACTTCAGTTGGACTTCACGCAGCAAACTCCTAAACCGCATGTTGACAGCAGGGGCGCAGCCGGGACTTTACAAATACTGAGGTCATGAGCCCGTCAGCACTCGGGAACCTTTGACAAAAGAAGGAGTCATTATAAGGTCTCTTAATTATTTTAATATATTTTAATATATTTATATACCGTGAAACATTTCCTTAAAAAAATAGCGTACATGACGTCGAATAATGTGACAACTGCTTTTTCAATTGACTGATTCGTTGTTTTGTCTAGAAAATTTCAGAAAATAGTGAAAAACAAGTCCTGAGGGCCCGGATGACATCCAGAGGTGGAGGAAGTATTCAGATCCTTTATACTTTAGCAATACCACACAGTACAAAGTATTTATTTACAGTATCGAAAGTCCCCAATGCAGCAAAATGGCTCCCTATACAAATGACTGTTATATTATTGGATTGTGCGTTCATGTGTAAGTAGCCTTTTACTCAAGGTGGAGCTATTCCGTAAACTGCATGGTAACTTAACCAGTACAAATGCTCATTATATGTTTTGGATGCAAAAATGCTCATTTGTTAAATTAACGCGATTAAAATAACATTAGCATTAAGTTGTTAAAATGTGAACACACCAACAATGCCCACCGTGAGCAGCACTAGGCGACGGCGGCGAGGAAAAACTCGCTTTTAAACAGGCAGAAACCTCGAGCAGAACCAGAACCAGGACCAGGCTCTGGGTGGGGCGGTCATCTGCCTCGACCGGTCGGGTTCAGGGAAGACAACGTACAGCAGCACGACGTCCCACGTGGAGATGTAAAGTAATGATACTTCAGTAAGAAGTAGTTCCAGTGAAAACTGTTTTTATTTCATATTTTGCCACTTCGACCAGCACAAACAAAGTTCCGTTCACCCCAGAAACTTCTCAAAACGTGGGCAAATACATTTCTGGCCTTCAATGTTTAAACAATCTGCTTGGCGCTTGTGCGCACAGGCAGCAGGGATCATACGACTCGCTACAAAAAAAAAAAAAGGTCCCATTTTGTGCTGGAATGGCAAAGCAAACCCCAAAAACAAACAAAAAAGTGTGCACCCAGTCAAGGCACGGCGAACGTAACGTAATGAAGCAGGATCCGACGGCTGCTGTAGAGTCACCCAGTTAAACAGCTGTGTCACACCTTACACAGCTGTAAGAGCTGCAGCAGACTGTTGGCAGAGCTCAGAGGCACCTTCCTGCAGCGGCGCGGCGCTACACTGAGCGCCACGACTTAAGAAAACAATTAATCTAAGACACAACTCGCAGGCAGCTGTGCAGAGCGCCTCGCATTTTGTGTGTGAGTGTTTATGTGCGCGCGCGGCAGTGTGTAACCTGACAGCCTGCGACACAATAGGGGTCCAAGTGAGTGTGAACTCTATTCGTTCCCACAGCTGCCATTAACAGACGGGAGTGAACAGCCTCTTGTTAATAAAGTGAATAAATAAATAACGCTTAAGAGGCCGTGTTTACCTCCTCAGTCTCTGTCGATAAGTGCTACTTAACGAAAAGCAGGACGAGCTTTTGCTTTCTGAGTCTATATACAGTGTGTGCGCGTGGATTAACTCGGGTCAGCACAGTTAGTGTTACTAGTGGTGGCTACAGTCTGACAGTCGTGCTGTTTGGTGGAGTGCTGGTCGGATCTAAAAGCAGCCAAGTGTAGAATCACAGAGGCCCAAACAGAAGCCACGCAGGCAGTGTGGGTTTTGCTAACTGCTTCGCTACTAAAAGGCGTTGGTGCACTCTGCGTTAAAATGCCCTTAACAAAATAACATGAACTCAGCTAAGTGTCAAAGGACGAGGCCGGCCGATATTTTGCATTTTTATTGTTGCACACAAATCCCGGCGAAAAGACCAAAACCAGCAACGTGTTAGTCCGTCTCCCAGTGCACTGTGGCGTCCCCAGTTCATTCAGTCCTACTGAAAGTGCAATTCATTGAGTAAAGATAATAATTTAACTGGACGTTCTGTAGTTTTAATCCACATTTGGATCTGTGGTGAGTATTTGGGGCAGCAGGACGCTGTGTGTGTGTGTGTGTGTTCGTGGAAGCAACGTTGATGGCACAGAGGAAGAAGAGACGTCAGGCTTTGGACCGATTCGCTGTTGCTCGAGGTGGTTTTCATGAGATATACAGAACATCACCAGACTTTACTTTGTTTTTCAAGCTGCAGTCAGAAAGTGTTCTGTCCAGCACATTATCTTAAGTGTCCGTCAGCCAACGCAGGCGATTCAAAGACGACGGTTTGGAGGCCGTTTTGTGATTGTAGTTACATAGTGTACATCTATAAACAGATATCTGTATACGGGTGCAGAATCTGTACGCAACATTTTGGTATCTGCATAGAGTCCGGGTTTCCGTTTGTAGTCCGAGCAGTGATTGACCAATCGCGTTTGAGCGGGCTGTGGTTGCATGCGGGTGAACAGTCCGTGTCTGACCACGATTTAGCTTTTTATCAACCTCGGTTATCCGGATATCTGCTGGCCGCACCGGAAGGCCCCGGAACATTGGCCTGTTGCTCCCAGAGGCCAAATAATGTAAAAAAGTAAGACGTCAGGAATTTTTTACGGCTTTTTCAGGAACTTAAATATATATATCGTTTGCAACCTCCTTTTGTGCCTGTGATTTCATTCCCTTTTTAAAAAGAACATTTTCTAATGTAGCTTCTGGACGTTTGAGAGAGAGAGTCCTTAAAAAGGGACACTTCAGCCAAATTACAAAAATGACACTTATCTCCAGTGGTATCCATGCAGATCACTTTGTATTGGAGATATCCATCCCTGAGATTTGCTTGTGGTGCTCGCTGAGGACACCGAGGTCGTGTCCTCTGTATTATTTCTGGGAATTTTTAGGTTGTGTTCCCTTTGAAGCAGCATTCAGCCTTCGATGTTGGTAAATCAAACGGTAACGCTTTGTGTGTGATGAAGCGTGACAGCTGATCATTTCCTAGGAAGTTTCCTGGAGAGACGTACGTAATCTACTAATTAGACTAATTGCAGGGAGAAGGTAGACAAAGTTATTTGTTATTTTCGAGTAAGGTTAGTTGTGGCGAGTTTATAGGAAGGAGGCATTTTCTTGACATGAACATGCTTCATATAAATAAAACCTGCGGAAAATATAATTGAACACCTCGCTGAATAAACACACCGCGAAGAATTCAAGTAATTAAAACCTTTTATGGGCTTTCTTTGCGGTGCTTTGGACTCGTGACCTCAGCCATCATTTTTAAATGCCTGGCGATGGCCCCGCTCACAGCATTTAAAAGTGTGCGTTTTGAAAATTAACAGTTTTAATGGGAACTACTTCTTCAGCGGTAAGTTGTTCCAGGTCAAACTGTTTACAGCGAGGTCTGCGGAGAATCCTGAGTTACAGAGACTGCTGTTGCTGTCTTCAAATGTCACAGAAAAACGCACTCCAGTTCACCTCCGTTGTGCTGAATTGGCAGCAGGAATCTCAGAGATGGGCAGGGTTCCACATCAACCATGGCCCTTTGACCCCTGGCCACCAAAAACTTAACCAAGTTCCATCCCTATGCTGCGAGCCTTCGCCAAAGCCACGTTACAGTTCCACAAACATCCAGATTCCTTATGAAGGAAATATGGACTGTGAGAGAGTATGTGTACCATATGATTAGAAAGGACTGCAGCTTAATTTAAATTAATTTATTGAGGCGTCACAGTTAAGGAAGGTTATATTAAGTTGCCTTTTCTGGATTTTATAAAACTTCACATTTTCGCCACCAAACATGTACTGTGGCCACCAAATTTAGGGTCTTGTTTGCCGGTGTAGCCAGTGCTTAAAAAAAATATATATATATGTATATGGCATCTATCCCTGATGGGGATTTGAAAACCTCATAAATCCAAACAATATCTGCATGGCTTGCTACCACTAACAGGAAAAGTGGGAGACATCTGTCTTTTTGTAATTTAGTTGAGAGAATGTTAGCTCCGTTACAGCTTACGAAAGAAATAGCAAATAAGAAATAAAGTGACATTCATGGTGCTTCAAGATGCTGCTGATCCAGCTCCACGAGGGAGAGTGATGGGAGGAGGAGGGCCGGCGTGAAAGGGTTCGGCTGCTGGCTGAAAGAGTACAGTGCGTGGCAGCGAGAGCAGAGAGTGAATGGAGATAGAGACAGAGGATGGAGGGAGGCGGGGGTGGTGGTGGTGCAACAAGATGGAGAGAGACTGCCTGCACATACTGTCAAGGCAGTTAATATAAGGTGTGGAGATAAGGCCCCACAGACAAACACTGACCAAATCAGGCATTTCAGCAGTGCAGCCTGAGCTGTCAGTCAGCCTGAGAGACAGACCAACAATCAGCACTCTGCCTCTGATAAGGGCTCTACTGGGCGCGTGCAGGAAATAGCCAATCTGCAGCAGGGCCTGGCAGGGAGGGTGACGGCGGCGTGGTGATGGAGAGTGAAGGGGTTAGAGGAGGGAGCGACTGCGGAGAGACAACAAGGGGAGGGAAAGTGGCCTATAAATTTGGAGAGAAACGTGGCCCGGGAGTTCACGGGGGGGGGAGGATAATACCCGAGAGGAGGAGGAGGGAGGGAGGATGATGTTCCACCCCGGCCGAGTTCTCTCTGCGGAGGAAGAGATTCAGGAGGGAACAGAGAAGTGATGTGGGGTAAAAAAAACAAAACACACACACATCGAAATAGAGGTGTGATATCGGCTCCTAAAATAGTGTCTCTCCCCCAGTTTTTTGTCACCTGGGAGCAGCTCGCACGGAGCGCCAGGTTCAGACCGACACCTTCCGTTAATGATTCGCCAACAGCTTTGACTGGCTCATTATTCAGCGGGCCGCCGCGCACAATGGCGTCGTCTCATCGTCTCCATTGATTAATGGCGCAAACAGCGCGCGCGTCCGGTGGAACCTGCTTCGCGCGCGCTGTTTCGTGGAGGAGCCTTTGAAATCCCCCCCCCCCCCGTAACAAAATCAACGCGTCCGGAAACGCTGCAGCTGGATGCCTGCGGAGGCCCCCGGGGGCCGCGGAGGGGCCGCGCTGGCAGCTTGGATCCACACTGGCCCCTGTAGGTCGCATCGGGCACTGCAGCACGCTCGCGGAGATAAATTCCCGGCCGTTTACCTTCGTCGAACACATTTAGGTCCCTCCGAGCAAAACAGTGGCGCGCACCAACAGCTGGCGCGTGTTTATTTTCGGAAGTGGAGTCAGAGGGCTGTCTGGGCTGTCTGGGCTTCCTTGATCATGGACCAAACTGCCATTACCGTGACCACTGATAACAGTGGGAACCGTAAACAAGCTAATCACAGAGGGCCTATTTGTATTCTCATTTGTGTTTGCGTGCAGGGATGGAGGGAAGGGGGGGGCGGCAGAAAAAAAAAACCAGGCGAGGCGGAGAACAGGGAGGGCATGAGGATGGAGGGTGGAGGGTGGATTTTGTGTGTGTGTGTGTGTGTGTGTGTGCGAGAGAAAGGGTTAAGTTCCCTCCCTGGTCGCATGCTGCTTTCCCTTGCTCTGTCAAGCCCCATTAAACCTGCTACACCACAGCAATAAGGTGCCATCAATTACAGGCACGCCGCCATCAATGCAGCGCACAGAGGAGACGGGAGGAGAGGCGGCAACACATAAACAGGACAAACGGCCACATAAAAGCCCTGCAGCGGCATAAAGCCCTGCAGCCAGGCAGCAGCTCCCCGCTCGGCCTCGCCATCACACCACCGGTGTTTGTTTCAGGCGCACAAACAAAATGCGTCCATTCCAGGTTCACGTTCATTCGTGGTAGCAAGAAGGTTTACCCCCCCCCCCCCCAAAAAAAAAGCAAAAACAAAAACAAAAAAAAAAAGGTGAAAGAGAGAGAGAGAGAAAGAAGATTTGGGCAGCTTGGGTGAGGACATGGATCGCAGTGTGCCTCTACTGCCCCCGTGTGACAGCAGTGGGACAGTTCAGTGCAACAGAGGCACGAGCATCAAATTCCAGACTTTTAAAAAATACATACACCTTAACGAAAATTTTAGTTCTTAGAATAGAATTACAAACTATAGGAAGGAACTATATCTATTGAGTCTTACTAACGTATCAATTCTGGCATTGTTAAACTTGTTTTTTGTTGCTTTATTAAGTTTAAAATACACTTTATCAATTTATTAGCATTTAATTATGCACACTAACAGTTAAACGATGCTTTTTGCAGCTCCCCCATCTGGACTGAACCTTTTTGTGTTGCTTTATTAAGGCCATACTTTATTATTAAATTTTATTAATTTATTAGCAGGTAACTGCTTTTTGCAGCTACCGGATCTGTAAGAACAAGGCCTTATTAAAGGTTAATAAATCCTTTATTATGCACTCTGCGGTCACATCCAGCCGCCAGCACAGGGTTTAGTACCAGAACAGGCCCTGACCTCATATTACCTGGCATTAAAAGCAGTTTCACACAGAACAGTGTACAGATTTTAAAGTCCACCTCGTCTAAAAAAAATAAATAAATAAAGTTCCTTATCTTTACTTCACCTGGACGTTTTGAGCTTCACTGCGCAGACGGGGGGAAGGTTTGTCTGAGCTCACTTTAAATAGGAGGCTAAGACGCGCAAAGGCAGGATTTCGTGAGACCTTTTTAAAATCGTGGTTCAATTTGCAACTTCCACGAGAGTGATGTGAAACCTCACTGAGAATGGAACAATTTCTAATCAACCTTTTTTTTTGTGGGAAAACCAAATCAGACACAAGTTATTAATCAAAGAAGAGTATTTTTTGATGCCTTAAATGTGAGGAGAGCATCAAACTTTGGGCAAAAGAGTATCAGGAATCAGAGCTGAGAGTTAAAAGTTGGATTGGTTCAAACAGTAATTATGCAATAAAAGAAGGGACAGGTTTGGTAGGTATATCGTCATTGGATTTATTAAAGAATGATCATTATATAAAAAGTTGCACATTTAATACAGACGCTGTCATTTTTCAGTAGAAAATTTAAATATATTTCTGTTTTGTCTTTTCTCTCGTTCTCATAAAAGTTACATGGCAACCGGAGAAAAAGCTTTCCTCTCAACATCAGTGGTATCCATCTAGTCATGTCTTTTATGAGATTTTCAGATGTCCGTCTCTCATCACAGGCCTCCCCGTGAACAGATTCTCATCGGAGCCACAGAAATAGACCCAATGAAAACGGTTCACACGGAGGTCTGTGTATTATCCAGAGGCTTTCTGCGAGGCAGAGCGTGAGATGAAAGGCAATTAAGGTACGCTCACACTAATTCACACTTGTCATAGGAGTCAAAACTCAGTTAAATCTAAACACACAGGTCATGATAGCAACACTTTTAGAGTCAGCAGGACTTACACTTTCCGAGGACATCATTATCTCTATTATGGACTTCAGTATGTCTGCTTAGGAATCCTAGAAGACATAGCTGCAGAACCTGCCTAAGAATGGTCACATTTTTAAGTTCCGGGTTATTGAAATGCAGTGACAGATGTCTGTAGGTCCACGGGTACATTGCATACAAGAACTGCTAATAGCTCATTCGGCATACTTTAAATTGGTGCCAATCTTTGAAATTTGACATTTCAGTAGACAGGGTGGGGGCGGGAGCACAGTATTAGACTTTAAAGACCTCCGATTCAGAGTCATCTGGGCATGGAGTCAGGCGTGGTTTTAAAATGTCATGTTTCCAACCAACAGCATTCCATTTGTACTGAGGTGGCGGCAACAGTCATCTCAAAAGCAAGGAAAAACATGCAGATAAATTAAATGTAAAGACAACAACATATTTACAAACTGCCACATATGGACCTGAGTCCTATGTGGAGTTGATCTGCGAGGAGGAACTGCTGCTACCGGAGCTCTTAGTCTTCTGCCCTCTGGTGGCACTGGGCTGCCGCTGCACCCGCTGGCTGGAGGCCTCTCTGCTCTTGTCACCGTGGCTCGCTCCGGCTTTACTGCGCACTGCCGACACAAAGGACGGACACGCAGCAAGGTAAGACGGGAGCGGACGGGTGTTAAGCTGTTATGGTTGCTGCTTCAGAATGCAAAGAGGCGATGACAACGAAAATATACTAATCAGAAATTGCATTTCTCACGCACACAAGAAACGGATGCAATTTTGTCTTACTTTCTTTCAATTACAATTTATAGCACTGCACGCTCGACTCTGGCAAGAACCATAAAGTGACTAGAAAGGGGTTTTTGGCAACTACGAACTGCGATAATTCAGCGTGTCATGAGACTGGCCTGCGTTACCTTCTTCATTAATCCCGGAGGGAAATGGTACCGCTGCAACAGTTTAGAGCAAAAAACACAAAGATAATGTTACGTTTCATACTGCATAGACTACATACTAATGTTGTAATACTAATAATCCTTCATATGTTAGTGTGCAGCGCCCTGCAGTAAGACCCTGGAAATAATACCCCAAACAGTGCATATGCAGGGCTCGTGTATCTTAAAATTAATGGGAGGAACCAAAACGTTAGCGCGCAACAAATGCTGTTTGGAATTTGAGAATTTATTTAGGATATTAAAAAGAATTCTCTTAATATTCTCTTTACCCATATTAATGAAGCAAACTGCCCCTTATAAATCAGACATGTTCAAACACAACTTCAAAATTACTTTATAACTTTCTAGCCACTTTAAAGCCCCGACCGCTCCTACCCTCCACACACACACACACACACACACACACACACACAGAGACACACATGCATGTGTACACACACACACAGTTCCCACTCTGCATAATCATGAAATGGGGAAAGCGCAGCACGTAGTTTTGGCACGATACAGTTCACATATGCAACACTATGAATGTCAGAAAGGCAAGCAAGCGGACAGATGGAGGTGGAGGACACGGGGGTGCACCACAGGGGACCTTGAGAGTGAGGAGAGCTAGCGTCTTGGGGGCCGTAGACCACAATCTTAGTGTTGACCCTTGTGGCTCTGGGGCCAGATGCTGAGGGGGCAGCTGCAGGAGGCTTAGGGCTCTTCCCAGAGACCAAAGGGTCCTCTTCTTCAGGAAACAAGAGGCGCAGGGAAAAAAAAAAAAAAGCAGAATTCGGGGGGAGGAGCAGAAAAGAAATTAGAAAGGGCCGAGACATGCACAAAGTGAAGTTCAGCTCCAGTGTTTTTATGACTGTTTATTGTGAGACCTTGGTCTTCAGTTGACCTCCGTGTAAGTGGAAAACCTCACAATGGGGTGGGGAATTTATTCAGCGAGGGGGGGGGGGGGGCTAGGCAGTGCAGAGTGAAGGACCTCTACAGCAGCGTGTGCAGTACTTAAGAGGAGGAATGTGAATTTTTCTAATGCCTGAAAAACGAAAGGGAGAAGAAGCAAAACGCACAGGAAGAACAACGAGGGCAAACTGGAAGGTAACGTCTTGTCTGCACTTTGTACTGTGCTCTGCAGACCTTGAGCTCTTTACACTTTCGCTGTGGAGAGGGATCCGCACACACACACTTAATGTGTAGTATGGATTCTGGAGGCACTACATTCACACAATGTTCCCTCGAATAAAATGGCAGTCGGGAAATAGAGTGCTCTATGTAGAAGACAGGAAGTGTCATGTCAAAAGCAGGAAAAGATTTATTAATAACAATAATTGCTGCATTTCATTTAGTTTTTCTCTGTTCCAGGGCCCACTAGGGCTGTGTCCGAAATCACTCCATATTTGCTATAAAGTGCACTATAATGAATATCTGCCATTTTATCTGAGGCGTGTGCACTAATCTCTGATAATAATCCAGCAAATCTGACCGCTGTGCAGCTCCACACCTGTGATGACGACCCATTTCTGGCTCACTATGGAGTAAATCACCGAGTGTCTAATGAGTAGTAGTGAATTAGCTTGTTACTATTAGTTACAAGCTACGCCTGTGCCTTTCCTGCTGTCACAAGCCAAACTGTGTGTGTGTTTCTGCAGGGCTAACCCATCTTGTCCTTCCCCTTACTCTGCTGAACATGCAGAGAGGTTAAGATGCTTTTCTACGCAGGCTGGAGACGGCATCGTGTTGTTTAGACTAATTAACCAGGCAGCGGTGCAAACGCCTCCGTCTGTCACTCTGTTTCTTGGATGTGACTGAAGCTGGAAAGATTGTTGCTTTAAGCAAAAACCACTGTAACCACTGTCGTGCGGGGGTTTGGTTCCAGGTACTGGTCTTGTCTTTGTAATAAATACATTTAAATCTAACACAACGGAGGGTTTATGGGTTTCCCAAACTTTCAGGACTTAGTTTCGAACCCTTGAAGGCTTTCCACCATTTAACTGTCACCGGTCAGGCTGCAGCCACTCACCTCGGGCCTCTGTAGGTGCCGTGGTGATGCTGGTGGTGTGGGAGGCGTTTGAAGCCTCCCCGCCGCCGCAGCTCTCCGCCAGCCTCTGGCCTGCACACATCGCCTTCAGGGTCTGGAAGACTGCTTGAGGGGCCACGTTCATCTTCAACAGGTCCACTATGATCCTGGGAGGGCCAGAAGAGGGAGGGGGACAATGTCAAGTCAGGGTTTCCTCCCGTTTATCACTCCACATGCACTACAGTCACGGTTCTGTGGGGGGTGGGAGAAGTATTGCGGTCTTTTACTTAAGTACAAGTACAAATACACCAACGTAAAAGTCCTGCATTCAAAAGTAGTAAGTAATATTAGCTAAATGTACATAAAGTTTCAAAAGTAAAAGTTCTCGCTCTGTGACTGCCACGCCATTATATTTTATTACTAAATAATAATACTGCTTCGGGAGCGTGTTACTGTTCGGTCGTCAGGAAATACATCCGAGGGGTCTGGAGCTTATTCTTACAGGAAGAAAGAAGCAAAGTTCAGCCACACAAATACTCTTCTCTTTGACTTTTCTCACACAACTTTGGCAATGTCTCTCTTGGTGGAGCTGGAAGCCGCTGGCTCAGCCTGTAACCATGTGGTGTGTGTAAAACCTTCACCTGAAAGGTAACTTAGCAACTACAGCTGCTGGGTGACTGTCGCGGAGTGAAGAGCGAGGCGTCTCTGCTGAGATGCTTGTGGGGCCGACGGTCGACAGAGTTAGAAACGGGAAAAGCCAAACGCCTCAGTGGCCCAGACCGTCAGTTTAAGGCCCGCGTTCACTCACTTGAAGGCCTCCTGGTCCACAGAGACCCCCGCCGCCTGCGTCAGTTCGAACAGCTCCGCCTCTTCGGCACTGAGGACCTTCTTCTTCTTCATGGCATACTTCTGCACGTTGCTGGTGACCACCAGCCCCGGCGAGTCCGGGGCGGAGGGCGCCGCCTGCTGTGGCTGCGACATCGGCGCGTCTGCGCGGGACGAGAACACACGTTACAGGCCGGTTACGGTGACGCCGAGGTGCCGCCGCCGCAGCGAGCCGCCCGCCCCGGCGTCAGCAACACACCCGAGCAGCTCGCCTCCACCAGCAGACCGGACGCTGACTAACACGCCTTTTCATCGTCCTGTCACTTGGTAAAGGTGGAGGATACCTACCGGGAGGGTTTGCGGCGACGCGGCTGGAGCCTGTGTGTCGCGCGACCCGCGACAGAACGTAGACCGCCGGAGCCAGGCGAGGCGCGCTGAAACACACGTCATCAAACCGCGACGCGCGCGTCACGCGTCACCGAGCCGCGTCTGTCCCGAGGGATTTTGGAGTCCGCGGCACACGCGCTGTGTTCCGTTGATGTTCCGTTTAACACGTTGGCCGCCACTTTTCATAACTTTTATACTTTTATAAAAAAAAAAAATATGAGGCCTTTTGCAAATGTTTGGCCCCAATTAACAATGACGGGGGCTCCGCCTTCACACTTTGAGCTACAGAAACCATTTGAATGATGGAGCTGTTTCAGCTCTATGCTCGCATACAGCTATTCTCCAACCTGTTGCACCTTTTTTAAAATGTTAAGCTTTATTCAAAACTATTTTAACACGCAAGTCATCGACGAATCCTCTTCAACGTGCTGCGCTGTAACGTTGCCTAAAATGTCACCCCCCCCTGACCTTGACCTTCCCCGCTGGCAGCAGTGCGCTCAGAGGAACGTTTCTCCTCAAGGTTGAGAGAATCATATAGCGACTGACATCCAAGTGACAACTCTCTAACTAGGCTAACGCTAGCATAACATTTTTGTTGAAAGCACAATATTATAAGTATAAATTGTGGGGGGGAGAATTAAGATCAGAATTTATTTATTTTAGTTTGATGTGTTTTTGATTTTAGTTTGTTATGTTTGATTTTGTTGTGTTTTTAGTATGTTGTGTTTTTAGTATGTTTGACCTTGTTGTGTTTGTTATTTGACCTTGTTGTTTATGCACACACCTTCATCACACCCGAGTATTGTACCTCTGAACTGAAACCACCGTTTGCTTTATTCCCAAACCTGTGACTGAGTCACAATCCTCCTCCTACCTTGTCGCTCCAGGCGGGACTCGATCCCGCGTCGCCGGAACTCAAACCGGCGACTTCACCGCTGAGCCATCTTCAGCGCTGACGAACAAATGACGATCAGAGAATTCGGCTCCGTCACAGAGGCCAGAGCTGCTGCTGCTGCAGGCTGATGGAGGAGCCCAGGCTGTGAGTGCATGTCTGCGCATGTTCCTACAAAAGTGCAACTGCATTTAAAATACTGGCCGAAAATAATGTGTCCAGAAAGTGTATTTTAAAAACAATTAACATAATATGCCCAAATGTAACGGCTTCTCTTTCCAGAAGCCGAATCTCACCTTGTGACGCATCACAACACTCTTTTTTTTTCTTTCTAGCGGTTGATTTGCTTCTAAACGTCATATTGTTGCTTGCAAACATATTATTTTCTTTTTTTTATACAAATTATAAGTCACCTCCGCTTTGTGGAAGCGTTTAAAAATGTATTTACCATCTTTTTACAATCTTTAAGATACAATATTACTGAAATATATGTATCAGTTTGCTTGTATGTAGGTAGGTGCAATAAAAAGGTAATGTCAGTTATATTTTACCCTGATTTTGTAAACAGTTTGTTTACTTGGTTAAAGGGGGCGGGGTCTTACTTTGTGGCACTGCGCATGCGCGCGAACGGAGGCGCCCGGTGACGCCGCAGCGCGTTGCACAGTCGGCATCGCGCCGAGACGCTCACATCTGTGCCACATCTGTGCCACATCTGTGACGCTCGTCGTGTCCTCGCGGCTGGAAGGGCGACGGTGCGTCACCGCGCGCTGACAGGGCGTGAAGAGCGAACCCGGAAGTGGTCGCGGGGGCCCTCCTCCCGCACCTGCTCGGTCCTCCTGCGCCGTCGTCCCAAGAATGGCCGCCGCTGCAGCAGGAATGAACAAGCAGGGCGCCGTGGCTGCGATGGAGCCCTGCGTGCGACACGGGAGGGGAGCCCACGGAAGCACGGTTAAGGTTGTAACACTGCCGCTAACACCCGCTGCTAGGTCGCGTTCGTTGTGTTGCTTGGTGAGTGTTTCACGGAGGACCGGCAGCAGTCCTGGCCTTCGTAGCTCCTCGGTGTCTTTTTGTTTTTTGGGGGAGGGGGGCTCGAATGCTGCTGCTGCTGCTGCTGCGTTGGCGTCGGTGGCGGCGGGCGCCAACGCAGCCCTCCTCTGTGTTCGTTGAGCCAACGGCGCTAGCTAGCTGGCTACTGCGTTAGCGGCGCCGCACTGTAGCTGCTGCGCCTTCAGCTTCACTGCGGCTCCAGTGACGCGGTCGATTTAAAAAAAAAATAAAAACAATAATTTCAAAGCGCGCGTGCAAGGTGACACCCGCGGCCCGCGATGTCAACACTGCGTCTGTTTTTAGGGAGCAGAAAAGTCGGAGTCCTTCTTCTCATGTTCCGTGTGGCTCCTTCTGGAGACCATCCCTCCGCATTGAGTCACATGAAACTGTGATCGGTGCCAGATACGAGGTGTTCCTTCCCTCAGACGCCAGCACTCTTCTTCTTGTTGTTGTTGTTGTTGTCGTCTTGGGGTTTTTCCCCCCCCTGGAAGTGCATCAGCTTGTGTGTTCGTGTACAGGTGCTGGAGTGTGGCGTGTGTGAGGACGTCTTCTCTCTCCAGGGGGACAAGGTCCCTCGCCTCCTGCTCTGTGGTCACACGGTGTGCCACGACTGTCTCACCCGGCTGCCCCTCCACGGCCGAGCGGTCCGCTGCCCCTTCGACAGACAGGTCACCGAGCTGGGTGAGTTGAGGGGGATTCCTGTTGCTACGCCAACAACATACCCACCCACGCTCGCCTCCTGTCCGAGGTGTCCGTACTTTTAGGCACCGTCTTCCTGTCAGAGCTCGGCGTGTTGTGGCCGGTCGCAATGCTCTCGGCTAAAGGTCAAGTCTGATTGTGACCAGCTCGCTCGCTTTAAATCGGACCAACCCACGAGGCACAGCCGCATGCTAAAAGGGGATTATGCAAACCTGTTTCTAATGCTCTGGGATTCCAGAGAACTACGGCCTGGCACGCGCCAGGCTACGATGGAGGAGGTCTGGGAGATTTGTAGCGCATCGCCCCTTGACTTGTCATCAAGCCAGCAAGGCACAAAACCCCCAGAACCACCAGGCAGGAGGACCCTTACAGCGGCATCCAGGGGCCGTGGAGCTTTTGTTTTTTCCCTACTTTGAATTGACGGCAGGAACTGCAGTCATTTATGAAGACATGAACATCCAGCCGAAGATGATTTTAAGAAGCCCCCATTAGTCCTGGGAGGTTGTATGTAGATGTGTCAGAAGTTAAAAGTAGGCCCGATGATAAAAGTCAGTCCAGAAGTCCAGTTTTCTCTGCACTGAGGGTGGAGCTCTTCACCTTTTGCTGTCATTTACATTTTACACTTTATCTGTTTAGGGGACTCGGGAGTTTGGGGCCTGAAGAAGAACTTTGCTCTGCTTGAACTCTTGGAGCGACTCCAGAATGGAGCTACCAACCAGTCGGGAATGGCGGACGACGCCCTGAAAGGCATGGGAGAAGTAAGCAAAGTGTCAATTCACTGTTTTTCGCAAAGTCGCCCTGCGCGCGCCGCCGCACCTTGTCACTCACAATCCTTCTTTGCGACCAGTGTGTCGTTCGGTGTGATGAGGACGAGAGCCACACGGCCTCCATGTACTGCACCGTGTGTGCCACCCACCTGTGCGCCGAGTGCTCCCAGCTCACCCACTCCACTCGCACGCTGGCCAAACACCGCCGGGTGCCGCTGGCCGACAAGCCCCACGAGAAGACGCTGTGCCCGCAGCATCAGGTCCACGCCATCGAGTTCGTCTGCCTGGAGGAGGCCTGTCAGGCCGGGCCCCTCATGTGCTGTGTGTGTAAGGAGTACGGCAAGCACCAGGGACATAAGGTAGGTCGAGACGAGATACAGTCTCGTGTCGGATGCCCTCGTTTAAAGAGACGTGCTCATGTTTTCACTTTGTTTTTCAGCATGCCGTGCTTGAGGCTGAAGCGAATCAGATCCGTGCGTCCATTTTGGACATGGCCCACTGCATCCGCACCTTCACAGACGAAGTGTCCGAGTACTCGAGGAAGCTGGTGGGCATCGTGCAGCAAATCGAAGGCGGGGAGCAGATAGTAGAGGACGGAGTTGGCATGGCGCACACTGAGCATGTACGATGCAGTTACGACGCCGCACACTCGTTTTCATCTAAACCCGCCAACCGTCCTGCTTTTCTTCCGGCGCTAACGTTAAGTCTCCACGTCTCCGGCAGGTGCCCGGCACGGCGGAGAGCGCGCGCTCCTGCGTCCGAGCTTACTTTGCCGACCTCCATGAGACTCTGTGCCGGCAGGAGGAGATGGCGCTGAGCGTGGTGGACGCTCACGTCAGGGAGAGGCTGATCTGGCTGAGGCAGCAGCAGGAGGACATGACCATCCTGCTGTCTCAGGTCTCCACCGCCTGTCTGCACTGCGAGAAAACACTTCAACAGGTAGGAGACGAGCCACGATGAGCCCAGTGGGTATACGGACAGCCTCCGGCATCTGACTGATGCACGTGCAGGACAGTGATGGGCCTGATGGATACGGTGCCTTGTAAAAGTATTCGTACCCCATGACCATTTTGTGACGTTACAAGCACAAACTTAAATGGATTTTATGTGGTAGACCAACACAAAGTAGAGCGTAATTGTGAAGTGGAAGGAAAATGATACGTGGTGTTGGAAGATTTTTATTTTTTTGCAAATGAATATGTGGAAAGTGTGGCGTGTGAAGACTTTTTCAAGGCACTGCATATGTCGCTTGCTTCCTGTTGCAGGACGACTGCAGAGTAGTGCTGTCAAAGCAGGAGATCAACTGTTTGCTGGAGACGCTTCAGAAGCAGCAGCACCAGTTCACAGAGCTGGCAGATCACATTCAGCTGGACGCCGGCATCCCGGTCACCTTCACTAAGGTACACGCTGCCCCCCCCCCCCCCCACACACACACACACAGCTGTTCCCGCCAAGGATTCTCCGAGTTATGTTTTGTTGATGAAAATGTGTGGCGGTTTTCAGGACAACCGGGTCCACATTGGCCCAAAGATGGAGATCCGTGTGGTCACTCTCGGCCTCGACGGCGCTGGAAAAACCACCATCCTCTTCAAGCTGAAACAAGATGAGTTCATGCAACCCATCCCAACCATCGGTAAAGCCATATACAGTGTAATCGGATTACCTGTCCAGTTTACATCTCTTTAGTGTTGTTCTGAATGAAGCTTGTTTTCAATCTTTATTTAAGGTTGTTTTTTTTCTTTTAAAGGTTTCAATGTGGAGACGGTTGAATATAAGAACTTGAAATTCACCATCTGGGACGTGGGTGGAAAACACAAGCTCAGACCCCTCTGGAAACACTACTATCTGAACACTCAAGGTATTCTCTTCACTCTACACACGCTGATTATGCTGCTTATTTTAATCGTCACACTGACTTTTTAGCATAGTGGGGGGGGGAACCATTCGTTGACACACTTGGCTGGACAATAAAATTCTCCTCTGCAAAGTGCAGCCACTTAATCTTTCAGTGCGCTCAACACGTTTCCCTGTGTTTCTTTGGCACGTTGAACAAAACATTCTTTTAAATCACATATAAAATATAAACCTGGCCTGTCGGATATTAGGTGCTATGAGGTAACTCTGTTATGATATAGATGCAGAATTTGCCCGGAAAGGCTAAAAACAGTTGTCAGTTCGATGTTGATCATGTCGGAGCTTCTCGTCCTACCTGAGCGTGTCTGCACCGGGTACAGCTGGGCTCGCTTACGTAACGCTGGAGCGAAACAGCAGCTCTGTTGTGCTCTACGTGTTGCTGCAACATGTGAGTTCTGCAACAAACAAAAAACAAAAATGCAACAAAAGGTTCAGTTACTTAAAAACTGACCTATGAGCTGATTTCAGTGAATAAACAGGGTGTTGAGACCCTTAAAGTATTAATGTCTTCATTTGCATTTTGCGAGGTGTTATTATTTGGAGCATAGTTTCAGACAGGCTGCCTATGATTTAATATAATTTATGGCCAATGTTGTATTTCTCAGGCCAAATTAAAATGTTAGTTAACGAGAGAGAGTGTATGTGACACTGATTACTTTTAATAAACCATGCCTTTGGGTTAGTCACTACTTTACTCTCTGTAGTTTTGTTCCCTCCCAGCCGATCTGATCTCAAGATGAATGCACTGCTGTGGTGCTGTAACTACGTTTGAGGTGTGTTGCTGATAACCAGTTGCGAGTTGCGGCGTTGCAGTCTGAAAATATGTTGAAGCGGTCGTTAAAGAAAAAAAAAAAAAAGGGTGTGGAATTTAGCTGCGTAGAATTTGAACGTGTAAGTGATTTCTAACACCGGGTGCTGGAAGTTAAAGCTGTGCGTCTGCTCCCTCGCTCTCGTTGTGCGTGTGCAGCGGTGGTGTTCGTGATTGACAGCTGCCACAGGGACCGGCTCATGGAGGCCCACAGCGAGCTGGCCAAGCTGCTGACGGAGAAGGAGCTGAGAGATGCCCTGTTGCTCATCTTTGCGAACAAACAGGTACTGGAATGAACAGCCGTGGGACAGACGCGTAAACCGTTTCACGGCAACTCGCAGCGCCTCACACTCCTGGTTCCTTGCATTGCCTTGTGCAAATATTTATTACATCTGTACATGTGTGTATATATTTCATATTCATACAACCACATATCACATACACTGTAACCTCGTGTGCACTTTTTGGCTGGATGCAAACGGCGTGCCGCTGCATCTAATCCAAGGATTTCTGTAAATGATAAAGCTCAGCTCAGTTGATCATCAGTTTGCGTGTTTTGCAGGATGTTCCCGGCGTCGTGTCTGTGGAGGAGATGACGGAGCTGCTGAGCCTACACAAGCTGTGCTGTGGGAGGAGCTGGCATATTCAGGGCTGCGACGCCCGCAGTGGGATGGGCCTCCACGAGGGCCTGGATTGGCTCTCCAGGCAGCTGGTGGCTGCCGGTGTCCTGGACGTAGCCTAAATGTCATCTCTCTCTCTCTCTGTCTCTCTCTCTATCGCCATTTTTGGTCTGACTGAACCCAAACCCCAACCTCCGGGCCCCGTTCAGCCGTTCTCCCACCACCTCCGACTGCGGCTTCAAGCCTGCCTTCATCTTTCCTTCTTTGCGCACCATCGTGGGCAAAGGAAAAACACTTTCTCTAGCTTCACTGAATCCGAACATGGGAACGACAAAACCATCTTTAAAGTCTGTCCCACTGGTCACTCCCACCATCCCAGAAATATACACTCAAATTAAGACTACGAACTCCCATCCTGCTCCATTTCTAAGGCAGCTTATGGTCTAACATGTTGCTTGCGTTAGTTTTCTGTGCTCTAACCCTTTCTTTTTTCTTTCCAAGAGACGAGCTGGCTTCCTGGCATCTATAGCTAGTTGACTTTGATTCAGTAAGATGTTAGAAACGCTCCATGTGCCCTGCCGGAGCGTCGCTCATCATAGGCGACAGTAACGTAACTTAAATGCATCGTAGTCTGTGTGGTATAATCTCTGTATTTTGTTGATCCGGTAGACTTGGACGACGCATTAGATAATCCTGAGACATGACTACAATGGCTCTTTTAGCTGAGGTAAGTGAGGTGGGGCAGAAGTGCTCACTACACTCTAAATGCACCCAGACGACTTGCAGTGTCTTCAAACTAACGGTCAAATGTTGCGATTTTGGCTTTGCCTTGATATCTAATGTAAGCAATAGCAGTTGGTGTTTCATGGAGTCTTTAAGTTATGTGTTGAGATTTTTAGTTTTTTTTTTTTACTGTTTGAATCTATTTAATGCCACAGCGGGTCTTGAAATGGCGCACCAGTAATATAGTGTTTTCGGTTACAGAACAGTTTACTGAACTTATTTATGAGCGGGGGGGGGGGGGGGGTTGGACGCGACTTTGATACGAGGCTATTGTGAGGAAATTCTTTATGCACCGATTCTGCCTCCGGTTTTCGTGGCGCGTCCTGCACGCAGAATTAGTGGAATGCACTACCAGTTTTCATTTGGAAGTAAACTAACTCTCTGCTGTTGAGTATTAATCTCACTGCAAAAATAAAAATGAACAAAAAAAGAAGTCTTGTGAAAATATTCTTATTTAAACATCTCACATGTCCTGTTTCTATCAGGAGACGTACTCCTTTATTCAACAGCCTTCAGTAACAACGTAATGTGAAACGTAGTGGAACATTAACACCGACACTCGTCTCGTCTTAAGGAACCATCGTTTGATTTCATCTTTATTCATTGCTATGTAATGTTTACTACGTGTATCCAATGTATAAAAATACAAATGGGGGAGAGAGAAAAAAATGCACGCGTGGAAAAACCTTTCCAGAGTTTGTTTTTGAGACGTAGAAGCACAACGCACATCGAAACATTTGTTACCGGTGGACTTGATAAAGGCTTTTGTAAATTATTCATAATGTGACGCTGTAAAATAAACTAATTGACCTTAAATTGTCTGGCTTGTGGCTTCTTCTTTGAGGTAACTGAAACAATCCTCGCTACAGTCGTACTCAAAGCTTTCTTTATTAACTCATTCATTCCACTGTACAGGACACGATACGGACGTCCGGTCACTTTATGGTGATGTTGATGATGCTGATGTCTTCGTAGGGCTTGTCGGTCTTGGGGTTCACTTTGACGTTGGAGATCCTCTGGACCGCCTCCATGCCTTTCGTACACCTTCCAAACACGGTGTGCTTGTTGTCGAGCCATGGCTGGGGAGAGGAACCGGCAGAAATAAGAGACTTTAAACCCTTTGCAGACATGGAATCTGTAACGTTGCTGGCTTCATGTATTCGTTATGGTAATATATATTATCATTCAGACAGAGGTGTCAGTTACAGCTGGACTCAGACATGACGTGAATATTTTTATAGAAATATTTGGCATGTGGTGCGAGCTGGCGCAGCTGGAGAACATGAAAGTGACAACTGTCCTCTTACGGGCTGCATCAGGGATTGATTATTAATCTTGGTTCAAGTATTAGTGACTATTGTGACGACTGACATGTGCAATTGCCAGCACGATAGGGAAGAGTGAGTGAAAGAGGCTTTAGTCGAGTTTATGAACTGCTAATGAGGCAACTCACAGTCGGTACAACGGTGACAAAAAACTGCGAGCCGTTGGTGCCGGGGCCCCCGTTCGCCATACTGAGCGTGTACGGGCGGTCGTGTCTCAGTGTGGCGTGGAACTCGTCCTCGAACTCCCCCCCCCAGATGCTCTCTCCTCCCATGCCTGTGCCTGTCGGGTCTCCGGTCTGAATCATAAAACCCTGCGTGCAAGAAAGACAGCGATTCAGACACAGCTTGATGTGGAGTCACGTGACTGAATGTGCCTCGCCGACCAGATCAGTGTGCTCACCTTGATTACTCTGTGGAATATGTGGCTGTTGTAGTAGCCGTTCCTGCTGTGAACACAGAAGTTCTCCACAGTTTTGGGGCACCTAAAAGCAATAGAGCAAGCAAAGTTCTGTTTATATCTTGCAAAGCGTAAAGGAGACCTGTGAACAAAGCCATGGTGTTGTCAGAAACCTACTCGACGGGGAAAAGCTTGATGTGGATGTCTCCCATGGTGGTGTGGATGATGGCGCTGTCGGACACTCTCTTGGGGCCCTCAGCCTGCGTGGCAGCCATCACCTCCTCCTTCGAGGGCTTCTCGTTAAAGATGTCTCTGTCCGAGTCTGCACTCTTTGTATCCTCTGGTTCTCTCTTTGAGAACTTAAGTTAGGAAGAAATAACGCCATATTAAGACCAAAACATTCAGGTGCATCATCTTCACCTGAATGTCACGTCATCTCACCATGTAGAAGCGGTTCTTCTTAAACGCAGTGCAGAATATGGTGGGGTCGGCCTCCACGTTGTCTAAGGCGGGGTTGTCGGATGCCTTCATCTCTACGGTGGGCGCCACGTGCATGGCCTTTGCAACCCCCTGGAACAGACTCAGTTGGACCACGCGGATGTTCTCCAGCTTCCCGAGGATCCGCACACATCTGGGGAACGAGATCCAGAAACATTTAGTTTATTTCACCTCAACTAGGAGCTTTTCATCAAGGTAGTGGGATAGACTGATCAGACTTCAAGGTTTAATATACCAATCAACAAACGTACTCCACCAACCATTGCAGTCCCATAACACTGACTGTAGACATGTAAAAAACATAAAATGAAGCATCCAAGTTTATACAGCAGTCCTGACTCAGGAAGGCTGGGGAAAACATTGGCGCACACTTACTTTCTCCACCTTCATGCGAACGTACCTGTTGGTTTCCACATTAATCACCTTGATGCCCAGCATCGTCCCATAGAGCACAAAGTGGCCGGTCTCATCGAAGATGATATTTGTCAGTCGGATACCGTCCACCTTCTCCAGTTCTCTCTCCACGGCCATTCGCCTCCCGAACTCCATGTCAGGCAGCTGCTGCCGCATCTGCTGCAGCTCCGTGAACATCTAACATACGAAGCAGCTGTGATGAGCGATGTGCTTTAGCCACATGAGTGCAGAACAATGTGTGAGAACTTACCGTTAATGACTCATCAAACACTCTCATCAGTTTTCCTGTTAGGAAGCGGAAGATTCTGACTTTCCTGTCAGAAGCAATGGTGGCCATTTTCTTCCCATCATGAGAAAATGCAAGACTGGTGGGATAGGTTCTGTGTTTTACAAATTCATACAAGTCTGTGTCTGTTTTGTATTCCCAATGCACATGCCTGGGGAACTTGAATTCATTTGGAAGGCCAGTCCAGTATTCCAGCATTCCCGCTTTGTCAGCAGAGACGATGACTCTGAATTTGGGATTCAGGCAGATTTGGGACAGCGGTGAGGAGTGCATCTTGTCGAAGATGTGGAGGGGCTGGTTGCTTCCCCTTCCATCATAGACGAAGATCTTCCCTGTGGCTTTTTCCGAGCAGGCCACTGTGGAAATGGCGTCCCCGGGATTGTAGACCCACTCGCACTGGCCGGGTTGAAAGCTGCACAGAGAAGAGAAAGAAATAGTTACATTGGGACAGAGGTGCCACTGCAGCTCTAGCAACATGTCCTGTCCGTCATGCGTAGCTCAGACTACTTTGTAATTTAGACTCACCCCAACTTCAGCATATTGATCATGTCAAAGTTGACAACATCAAATACTTTCATGGCCTGATCGTCACCAACAGAACAGAAAAGGGCCCCTTCAGCACTCACTGCAATGCTTTCTATCACGCCTGCAGAAAAATGCAACAGTGTCAGTACTCATCCTACCGTACAATACGTGTTGTATGTGAGTATACAGTGCAATGGAACGCAGGGATATTATCCCTTCTCGCCCCTTCCCATGCACTATAAATAATTTAACAGAAATATTGTGATAAAGTCCAATAAATTCAATGCACACCGAGATGACAGCGAAAGTGCTTCACAAACTCTATTCCCTCCTCTTCCTTCTTCTTCCAAAACTTGACATGGCCATCCTGGCTGGCCGTGATAATGAAGTCTGTCCTGTAAGGAAAAAAAGAAAGGGGGAATGTTCACTCTCACGAGGAACAGCCTGGTCCAAAGGGAGGAATAAAATCACGCAAGCATGCCTGAATGCGTCAACAAGCTTTAACGTTGAGGAGTGCGGATATTTAAGGGTTTTATGGACCTCATAAGCAGGTACATAAAGACCCTAATTCAAAGTCTTGTGGATGACACTGCCCACCTTTATAATTATCGTGGGCCAATATTCTATAGTTACCTGTTTAGAAGGTTTGACAAAAGTATAAATGCCAATATACATACATTCTGCAAACCATCTCATCAGTTAAGCACGACAATGAATATTTGAATACGGTATTTTAAGTGGCCACCATAAAAGTAGTTCAGTCAGGTTTACTGTGAAAACACTTACTTGGAACAAACTATGTGCGTGATGACATCTCTGTGCATGTAGCTCCGCTCGTACATTGCGGCCGACGGGAGGTTGTCCAGATACACGCGCTCATATTCGAGTACTGAGGAAAAACAAAAACAAAAACACAAACACAAACACAAACCACCCAGGAGTTAGCGGGACTTTGGTTAGCATTGTTAGCATTGTTTAGCAGCGGAAGTATCCAGCTGCCAGAAACGAACCTTTCCTTTTCTTGGTCTTTGTAGCCTCGCTCGGCATGGGCCCGACCCATTCATCGCCCTCGCCGCCACCTCCTCCTCCTCCTCCATCTCCATCTCCACCTACATCAGGGTTATCATCCGCTTTTCGCTTGAGCTCCACATTGTTTTCAGCCGCCGCCATCGCACGTTTCCGTTTGGTCCTTTCTGGGTTACGGTACTTCCGTTCGGCGCCTGGACGTCTGAATTCCCTCTGGTATAAAGTCCAGCTCCTTAATATTCTGGCATACTTTCTCAACAACAACAACAACACATGATGTTGCTATTTAACGTCTTCAAATACCTCTAAAGAATGTATTGCAGGCTGGTTGTACTTTTAACAAATGCAGTCGTGCTGCTTAATCGCTACAAGCCCATGAGCAACAACGTCCACCGCTTAAAAAAATTTAATAAACATAAATCAGCGCCGCTATACGGTGACAACAGTCTAATTTGTGTTTTTTAGGAACGTCTGTATCCGGTTTTAACCATTCAAATTGGCGAATATCAAGCGGGTTGGCTGCATTGGAACAAAAGTACTCTGTTGTTTCCGACGGTTTATTGTCATGCAACACTTGGGTCGAACCAAAAGTCAATTTTAGGGGAGTCTGCAATATTGCTTGGGATTGTTCTGCCACGTGCACATTTGCAGGTTGATACTAATGTGAATTAATTATTCACTTATTGTAAAAACCAAAATCCTGTAGCTGACTGAAGTGTTAATATTTGAAGAATTAAAAAAAAACTATACACGGGGGGGGGGGGGGGGGGGGGGGGGGGGGGGGGGGGGGGGGGGGGGGGGGGGGGGGGGGGG
>JAVQJV010095122.1:0-38731 GCA_036024995.1 Gadopsis bispinosus
CCCCCCAATGTTTTGATATCATTTATCTAATTCCAATGTACCGCTAATTTAGAAGTTTCCTTTAGTGTATCACGAACGTGTGGTAGCTTTCAGCATTGTGATCAGACACCGTAGAAACGATGTGGCTGTGTGCATTTTCGATAAGCACAAGAGGGGAAAGAAAAGTATTTGAGGCATCGAAGTCCCAACATCAGCCCTAGTTGCAACGTGTGTTTGATGCTGAACGTTAAGAAGTTGGTGGCGACCCGGAGAACCGAGCATCCACCGCGGCAACGCGCGTCACGTGACCACCTCGTCTGCTGCTGGCCGACTGAAGCGTGTTAGCAGGTAACAAAAACAACATTTCTTGTGTTTTTCCAAGTTCAGTTTCGTAATTTCAACGCGTTTGAGCCACACGCTAAAGGGCATTTTCGCTGAAATGGCTGGACGCTGGCTCCGCTGCTTTGCTTTCACGGGCTTGTGAGGGGAGATGCCTTTCGCAAAAATTTTTTCTCTGTTGTCTTGTTTCCCGGCGAGCAATGTCGGGATGGGATTGTGCTCCGCTGCGAGGCCTTTTTCTTTAGATTTAATGCAGCCAACGCTGTGTTGTTGGCTGACGAGCTCGCCGTCTAGATGTCGAGGAAAAGCCCGATGTAGCCGAGCCTGTCGCGCGATAAGCGTGCGCATCTATAAATGCACGCAAGACTTTCAGCAAGCAGATAGTTAAGACGCTCGTTGGCTATCAACTTGGACCAGATTTAGTTAGCTTCGTTGGCTAACGCTAGCTTAGCCCCACCGCAGTGTAGTGTCAGCGTTAGCATGCCAGTAGCTAACCTGAGTTCATGCTAGCGGGGACAAAGGGACCCTAGTACCAACAGCACCACGTCGGCCAGTGTTGAGTCGTAAACGACGCGACGCGAATCTGATTTGTGTTTGCAGGATTTCTATGCAACGTCCACCGTTGACGTTAGCGAACGGTCCCGCACGCAGACTCGGAAGAAATAAGCAACCTAAAAGCAACGGGCTAGCGTTAGCATTGGTTCAAAACAACGCTTGCTAAAACACACTGTGGCTAATTGACGGTTTGGTAGTTGTGACCAAGTGGATGTTAATATACGTGTAACTCAACTGGTTATTGATTTGTCATTCATGAATATCCAAATAAAAGTGACTGGACAACTGAGATGTGGAGAGTTTTACGTTGCAGCAAGATTGTTTTGTTGTTGTTTGCGTCCAAGGCCGTCGATGCTCGCGCTTTGTAATGATATGCTAATATTTGATTAATTAACTACAGA
The DNA here is from genome assembly GCA_036024995.1 of Gadopsis bispinosus. Taxonomy (NCBI): domain Eukaryota; kingdom Metazoa; phylum Chordata; class Actinopteri; order Centrarchiformes; family Percichthyidae; genus Gadopsis; species Gadopsis bispinosus. Next base: position 1,275 of record JAVQJV010095122.1, read on the forward strand.
TTGCAGCTGATGCCTTTGGGTTTCTTAGTTCTAAAAAAAAAAAAAAAGTAGCTCCTGACGTTTATCACTGAAAGTACATTTAAAGCCAGTTCGTCCTTTTGCATTAGCTTTGTTCAGTCCAGCAGCCAATGGCAGCAGTGCATTCGCTGTCGTCACTCAGCCTGTGGACTGATCTGCTATTGTTCTCTGACATAAAACAACTGGGTCAGTGTGGATATCTGAATGTTATTTTTCCAGTAATGGACACCATAGTCAAGAGTTCACTATTCAAATTGCATTATAAGGTATTTCCATGTACTTGAAGGTGGACAAAGCCCTGTGTGTGTGTGTGTGTGTGTGTGTATATGGTTTGACTGGTTTTTTGAGGATGTGTATAATCTATACGGTGTATAATCTTAGTTGTTGTAAACTAGCAGGTGGAGGGGATGTGGCGTCAGGGCGTGTAGTTGTTGTGCTTCACACACTTCATGCTCTGCGCTGTTTTGTAAGAGGACCCTGGGTCGTTCTCCCTCCTTGACCTAGATTTTCAGAAAAGCTGTTCTGTCACCAGGGCAACAGTGCGTCTTACAGCCTCCATAAGGAAAGTATTCACGATTGTGCAATAAGGAGGCGTAAGTATGCTTAACTGCGTGTGTATGTTTTGAGCATAATCTGTGGGTTCTTTCCACGCTTCTTGTTTCCTTTTGCAGATTTTTCTATTTTGTACATACAGAGTTTTGTATATGATGAGCTCGCTGGGCGGTGACAAGGCCCGGGGCCCTCGGGAAAAAGCGCTGCCGGCTGCCACTCACACATCACAACCACAGAAACAGATACAGGTGAGCGACCACAACTGCATGAATAGGAGGAAACTCTGTGAAATCACACCTCCCGTCAGCCGCAGATATTTTGAGACACCGCCAGTGTGCACACGGCTACTACGCTTGCCAACAAAACCACAGTGCACATATCATGCAAGTTATCAAGGCCACATATTACATTCACTTTTAATAGCGACAATAGGCACGTGCTAACCATTTCTTTGTCGGTGATTTCAGACGATGAAAACCAAGCTAGTAATTTCATTAAGCCTTTTAGTTACACAAAGCTAATGCAAAACAGCTCTGCCACATGTTCTTCCTCCACGAAGCTTATAATGTTAAGCTTTTGTTAAAAATCTTCTGAGATGTGTTAATTCAACTACATGTTTATTACAGAGCTCATAGTTGGTGGTGGTGTGCTGGACTGCCTTACATATTTGTAATTGGGGTGGGCAAAACATTAATACCAGATGAATGTTTCCAAAGTAATACCTCTCAATCTGAACTATTCTCTTTGTAAATTTTTGACTGAGCTGTTGCATTGGATTGCTTTACATTTTACAGGTGTACCTAACAAACTGGCCACTGAGTGGATTTACTTTGTTCCTCCCTCTTTGTTTTGTCTCCTGTTAACCAAATTTGTACCCATCGGTTTCCGCGTTTCAGGCTACTGCTGAACAGATCCGGCTCGCCCACATGATTTATGACAAGAATGATGCCGACTTTGAGGACAAAGTTAACCAGGTGAGGGACACTTTGGGCATTTGCCATACAAGACCAGGCTCATTGTCTGGCTACTAGGCTGAGCTCTCACGTTCTTCCATGACTGCATGCATATGCAAATGCATATTTGCTGTTATGAGTGACACCGTGCAACCGGTGCATTTTGTCATCCTGACACATTTTGTTGACTACTACATTTCTAATATGTGTGTTTGTTGTTTTTCCCAGCTCATGGAGGTGACTGGAAAGAACCAAGATGAGTGCATGGTAGCACTCCACGACTGCAACGAGGATGTTAGTAGAGCCATCAACTTTCTCCTGGAGAGCACCTCGGACATGGTAAATGACATCGTGTCTCATTGAATCTCATTTTAATCTTCATCTACTTATTCTCAACTATATGCTTTTCCTATTTCAGATAGTGGGAATAGATTTATTTAGTTTTTACTGAGATGTGTGATTTAAATTTGGAAAACGTATGAGCCCAGGGAAAAAAACAACAGCAGTGGACTGAAAATAAAGTGAGTAATCATTCATTCTCCAAATTTCAAATGATGCTACCACAAATCAAATAAGACATTTCTCACAGCAGACATTGTGACACATCACAGTAAGAACAGCGCAGGTGTAATTAATAACCTTACTGATGTCTGAATTCCGTTTATCTCGGCTTACTTCATGGTCCTGGTATTGTGCATGCTGCCGCGGCTTAAGCCTTGTGCACAAGACTTAAGAAGTCTCTTAGTTGCTGTGGTGTAAGCGGCACGAGACATTTTTTGGCCTTTTTTCTTTCTTTCTTTCATAACGGTGTGACCGGCACAAAATCACATGTAATGGGAACTTTTCACTTCTCACTTGGGCCACTTTCATATGTGGTCCTAAATGAGAGACAGGTCTGAAAAATGTTCGTTTTTTTTGCAATGCGACCTCAGTCTGAACAAACTCTGGGGAAAAATTAAGAGACCACTGCAAAATGATCAGTTTTTCCTCATTTACGAATTCGCTGGCTTCCACTGCACATCAACTTATAAATGAAACCGTAAACGCTGACTTCAGTGATCTCCACGCTTACTTCCGTACAACAGCGTGCTGCGTGTAACGTCTCTGTTATTGTCCTTTTGTGCATGTGGGGCAATTAAGGACTGTGACCAGTCCACAGTGGAATCTGATATTGGCCACCTTTTTTTTTTTTTTTAAATATACTTTAAACAGCCAAACAAAAAAATTGGATCGGAACAGTAAATAGAATAGGGCACTAAGGCAAGATGTTTTATATCTCTGCTTTACTTTTTCTTAACTACGAAAAAAGGGGCAGTCTGCCACATGACTAAGTTATGTAATATGCTCAGGAGATGAACAACATTGCGTATATGCTGTTGAGAATAAACTCTGGAAGACAATTGTTGGCACTAAAACTCCGTAAAATCAGTCTGAGCTGTCCGATGTCCTTTGCCACAGTGACTGTTAAGCAGTTTTCTCTTTCTAACATCAGGGACTTTTGGCATGAAGGCACACTATTGAAGGTACACCATTTTCTTTCCTCTCCTGCTTAGAGAGCAAAGTCAAACAGGCTACCAAATGTCTGGCAAACACTTTGGTGGTGTTCTGCCTGTGTGTTGCGAGTCGGAGTGGGTGTCCTAACATTTCTGAAGAATACCAGTCGGCACAGATGGCAAGGAGAGGTTGTAGGGCAGGGCAGCCAGCCAGACAGCAACCCATGGCATTGTTTTTGTTTCGTGGAAATCCAAAAATAGCAAATGGCTGTTTTTTCCCCTTTACGTGGAAGTCTCTATTGTTATGTTATATGCTGCAACCCCGTGATTACATTTACGTCTGCTGCATTCTTCAAGATTTTAACTGTCTGAAACAAAAGGAATGATACCTGAGTGAGTTTTCTTATTCTGTAAGAGTAGGTGTAGCATAAGAGAAGAGTGGCCTGAAGCTACTGTATAGTTGTGATTGTATGTTGTTGTAGTTATGGGTTTTGCCCTTAATTTCAATCCAAGTCATTTAATATTGAATATATACAAATTGCAAGTCATCACATAGTGCACAGTCTAAGTGTTTCCAGAAATGTTTTTATAGCGCCCTGTAGTGTTTGGTGTAGTGTACGTGGTACAACTGTGAGATGTCACTGAAACAGAGTCCCAAGAAATATCTTTTAAATTAAAGCTGCATTGCCTGCTTTGCTCACTGAAGCACTATGCCAGTGTTTATCTTGTTTTACTGCTGACTATAGTTTTCAAGTATTTTTTTAACTAGTACTATGAGAAACACTAACTATGTAGTTTGTGCTCTAACGCAGCACTTTGTTTTATTTATTTTGTCCTGTCATTCCTGTTCTGGGTTCAGACCTCATGGGAGACTGTAGGGAAGAAGAAGCCCCTGGTGAAGGAGGGTCCATCAGAAAGCAAGGAAAACAAGGAGAACAGGGAGAAGAAAGGAGAGCGGGAGGCTAGCAAGGGCCGCGCGGCTGCCAACCGCAAGGGCAAGGGGGCCAGTCGCAGCCGCCAGGGTATGGAGTCTGAACTTCACATGAATTAAAATCTATCTCAAGAGTCCCCTGTCTCTTCTGTAGCTTCTCAGTATCACGTTTGATTACATGACACGGTTACTAATGTGGTTACATGAACAGTGCGTCCAGAGGAGAACGGCGTGGAGGTGACGCCAGTGGACAGAGGTTCAGATCGAGGTCGACGGGCTCGAGGTGGCCGAGGTGAGTGCATGCACATCGAAATGCCGTCTGCACGTCCCCGGCACTGTGGATGTTGTTGACGTTTGTGTGAATGTTACGCAGGATCTGGAGGTCGAGGCAGAGGCAGAGCAGCAGCAGGGAGCCGGTTCTCAGCCCAGGGCATGGGGTATGGTGGCAACACACACTCACAGGGGGTTTCACACACTTTTTAGGTGTAAATGAATTAGTACCAGGGTCTTTTTCAGGCCAGGACAAAAAAAGTAAAAAAAAATTTGGTATAGTTTCTTGGGGTTTGTGCATTTTTCCTGCAACTAACTTTGTAATGTGTTTCCACGGCTTTGCATAATGAATAGTATAAATAATTATAAAATAATAATAAACAGTATTACTCCAGCGACTGTTTGTTTTGTTTTGGAGCAACGATTACTTAAATTTGATTTCAACCACTCCCTGCTCCTTTAGTTTATTGCCATGTGACTGAATATACCTCTCCTTGACTCTTCCACAGGACCTTCAATCCTGCAGACTATACCTCAGAGGCTGGGACAAGGACCACACAAACCGAGGTGTGGGACACGGCGGCCAACAACAGCACAGATGGGACAGGTGAGCTCCTCAGAGCAGATACGCCACTCTTGACCTGTAAAGGCAGTTCTGTGTTGAACAAATACATTCAGTGTATTGAGAAGACGGTACTGTGTAGCCCTGTGTATTTTCTGCAAATGTAAATAAGCTATAGGCATCCTGCCTCTTGTTTACCTACTCATCCCACCTGTTTGAACTGTGTGACTCATCATTGGTTGTCCTCTAGTTGCCTGGAGGAATACCTTTGAAGACTGGGGAGTTGAGGACTGGAGTGAGGATGTTAGTGTGAGTTGACTCAAAGGGTAGCACATTACAAGTCTGCCAATCGCATTAAAATGATTTGGTGTCTGTTTTAAACACTTGTGTTTTTTGTGTGTTCCTGCAGCTCTCAGAGACCAAAGTGTTCACCTCCTCATGTGCACCTGCTGCTGAGAATCACATCACACCTGGGCAAAGGTAAGGAACTGGCTCAATTATAATACAGCCGCGATCCCTTTATTACTATGTAACTGCTTTGTTAAACAAAGTGCTCGGTAGTGTCAGTCCCCTCTAATCAAAAAGTTTAACAGCCAAGAAGTAACTTTACTTTTGGGCGGTATCGTTTACATACTGTAAAGTTAGATTGGCAATGGAAAGTGATGCCATTCCGGATTTACTTGTACCTATTTACATTACGTTGGCAACTTTGCGAGCATTTTCTAATTGACTTTCCAAACTGTTTCTATGTTAGTCTGGACCTCGCCTCTCTGCTGCAGAAGCCTGTGGGTGGAGGAAGAGAACCACCTTCCTCTGCTTCCTCTCAGAGTCTGGTCTTCACCAATTCCCACCACCACCAGCCACCGCAGCAACAGCATCACCAGCCGCCGCCTCCCAGTCGCAATGCCACCAGTAGCACAAGCTACGCTCATGCTGCTTTGGTAAAGATAATCGCTTTTGATGCTGGGAACTTTTTTTTTTTTTCCCTCCATACATCTATCACATGTAAATAAAGACATGCACAGAAACAAAGACTGATGATCACACTCTGTTCTCCTGTCTGCCAGTCGTCAGTTCTGGGAGCTGGTTTTGGGGACTTGGGCCAGGCCAAAAGAACTCAGCCCAGTGCTGGTGCTCAAATACTGGAACAGCTGAAGGGTCCTGGATTGGGTCCGCTACCCTCGTCCCAGGCAACTCCTGCCAGCAGCCAAGGAAGTAACACCTCCATTGGCCGGCTGCCGGGCCTGGGAGCACCTGTACCTCCACCCTCCTCATCTAGCTGGGACATAAAGGCTTCAGAATCCAACACCACCTCGCAGTTCAGCCGTAAGTGTTGAAGTGGGATGGTCATAGTGCAGCCGTGCATACAATTATGTCTGTATTTGTCACATGCAGTAATGCAGGCATACTATACTATATACTGTACCTATTTGTAAATCCTCGTCCTGTGTTTGCAGGTGAGTTTGGCCTGCAGCCAGAGCCTTCCCTTGTGTTGAGCCAGCTGGGTCAGCGGCACGCCGGGCCCTCCTTGCCTCTGGCACGTCAACCCAGTCCTCCATCGCAACAACAAGTGCGCCCAGCTTCAGCCTCACCTGCTCTACAGCACCTCAGCACACCAGCACAGGCAGGCCCGGTGATGGCTGCTGCTGGTACTAAACTTCCTGCCCCCAGCGCAGGGCTGGACCCTCAGGGCGGCAGTACATCGCAGCAGCAACGGGCACAGCTCAAAGGCCAGAAACGAAGGATACCTCCCACGTCGAAGGTAGGGGAAGAAGGGGACAGAAGCTTGCCATCACAATCCTTTGTCTGCTCTCTAATTTAGCTACAGAGTTTATAGTCTAAAGCCTCCTGTCTCTAAAAGTTCTCACTTTCCTGTGGGGGTCTGAGATTTTACACCTTGGATTGTCATGGCAACAACGCAGGTATAGCAGTTATGTGAAGTTAATATGATGGCCCTGAAACCTGACTCCGTTCTCTCCTTCCTGGCAGATCCCCTCCACTGCGGTAGAGATGCCAGGCTCGGCTGACGTCCCCGGGCTGAACCTCCAGTTCGGAGCTCTAGACTTTGGCTCGGAGTCGGCATTGCCGGAGTTTGGAGTTGTGGACAATTGCGTGAGTGTGGCATCCAGGGAGTCCACGCTGGCCCCTGCCCCACCGCCACCTGCACCCGGACCAGGGACACCGAGCCAGACAAGCCTGTACTCCAAACCGCTTAGGTACTGTCATTGCTGGCTGATTAGTTTCATCGCTTTAACCACAGAAACTGTCTATTTGAAGAGTTTAATTCTAAGACACCACAGATCAGATATAAAAGACATACATTTTTACAACATCCTTTATGTCTTAATATACCAAATGTTTCTCTTTAATTCCTCATCTGGGCTAATTGTACCTGTTCTTATTCTCTCCTTGCTGTTGTCTTTCAGTGAGTCGCTGGGCAGCCCTCTCTCTGTTGCCCTCCCTCTGCCCCTCTCCTCATCAGAGCCAGTATATCACTCCTCAGTGGCGTTGCCCAGTCTCCCTCCCTCCTCATTAGGGACTGGCAGCTCCACAAATCCTCCTCCTTCTTCATCAACCTCCACCGCCCCCTCCTCTGTACCCTCCTCTCACTTCTCCACAGTGGGGGGAGGTTATGATGGGACCATGCCTCCTCACACACGACTGGCCTTTTCCCAGAGCAAAGAGGCCACGGGGCCAGTCATGGTGAGTAGAAATAGCCAACTAATGCCGCCTTTTTGGGCTTTTAACATTTGTAGTTGACTGAGATGAGAATTCATTCAATTTCAAATATTCCTTTGGGGACTAATGTTGTTGTTAAAGTAGCACAGCCTGCTGCAAAGTAGGCAACGGCTTCGCATATCTGCTTCTTGTATAAACAGGGTGACACTGAGAAATTGTACGTTTCAGGTCAGCAGGTCCCACGAGGGTCAGCCCGATGTGTGAATTTAAGGCTGTTTAAGCACTTTTACTGTTTTGCCAGCAATACCTGACCAAAAGATTTTCCCATACTCCCTTAAGACATCCCTCTGAACCCATAACAAGAATTCTGATTGGATTTGATTTTCCCCTTTTTTTAATGTGGATGAATGCGGTCATCCCACAAAGTCTTGTTCATTCATACTGTGCATGTTTGTTACATAGATATGGTAGTGATGTTGATCTGTTATCAGTATATGCCAGTGGTTCTCAACCGGTGCGGGTGTGTGGGGGGGCTTGTTGGGCAGGCATAAAGTTGCCTGAATGTGATTCATGTGGTGACATAAACAAAAGTGCTCTGATGCTGGCAAGGCTCTCTTCCTACCCTGAATCATTTGTTTATGTCAAGCTGAAGGAGGACGTGAACATTTAAGAACCACTGGTATACACAAACACTGAGCTGCATTTTTCTTATCACCAGAATGGTCTGAATGGTGTAAGGACCTCTGCTGCTCTAGACAGTGAGTTACCTACTACTGATTTATTTGGTCAATGCATACGTTCCATTGTACATGTCTGCCAGCAGTCATCTTTCTGAGGCTATGCTATTTGGAGTCTATTACAAATAAAGACCTTTCCTTTCCTACTCCTCTCAGCTTCATCAGCGTCCTCCACGCCAAAGCCAGAGTCGCCGTCTCTGAACATGAGCACCAACGGGGCCTCAGCACCCTCCGCACACTTACCCTCTACGCTGCCTGCACACAGCAACACCACACTCTCCAACCTGGCACAGGACCTGCCCTCAGCCAACCAGCTCAACTCACTCAATAGGTAACACTGATGACCAGCTTTGACTTGGCAACAAAGGACTCTTGAAATACATGGCAAAGTTGAATTTACTACCCGTTTGACCATGTTTGGCCTGAATTGTCAAAAGACTGCTGACTAGTGGGTACCTGTTGCTGCCACTTTTGTATATTTTCTAATGTATGTAGACAGTATGTTAAAAATGATCTCTTGCGTCCAACATAAAATGAAGAGTAATTAAATTGAGGAGAGTAGTAGTGTGCAAACTAAAATATTATGAAGTTGTCAGTGCCACAACAGTACACTGATCATCTCTTTCCTTAACTCTACAGTCATGTCAGCAGTCATTCCTCAGTTTCAGCTCTGGGCTCCAGCTCTCTCGCTGTAAGTACCTGTCTCGTCTGCCACAAGCATCATCAGTATTCCGTTACATGCTACCGTGAAGACACTCCGAATGCCAACTGAAATCTGAGCCACAATTGAAGGTGATCAAGATGTTTAGAACAAATCAAATATTCAAGCGGAGGATGTCTGCCTTTGTGTGGCTTTCTTTGCTGTTTTATGAGATCAGTCTATGAAATATAATTATATTCATGGTGATTCACAAAGCTCGCACTCCATGCGAGTATAAAAGAGGAGAATTAAAACATGTGGCACATTTATATGGAGGGTAATGGACCCATTCCACCTGGGTGTCCACAGTGTAGAAGTACAGGTTGAAGACCCCTGAGCTGCAGTATATAAATGCTAGTACACAGACAGTGCATGCATGCCTTGCTAAATGACATCTGAAAGATAGACTTTATTTCAAATTGAACCCATCTCCCCCTTTGTCTCTGTCCTCAGTACACCAGTGTTGACAGCAGCAGTGTAAGCTCTCTGCCCCCTTCCTCTGGCTGCTACACGTCAGCGCAGCCCTCAGCACTCCACTCGACCCACATAAGCAGCAACAGTAGCAGCAGCATCAGCCACCTGGCCAACATGCCCAACATGGGCAACAACATGAGCAGCGCAGTGGGTGGTATAGCTGGCACCAGTGGACTTCACTCTGCTGCCGCCACCAGCACAGTGCTGGGACTTGGCTCCAATGGAGCTACTGCCACTTCCAACCTCTCTGCACCAAGGACCACACCCCTGCTCTCCTCTGCCACAGGTACACACACATACACACACACACACACACACGTCACCATGGCACCTGTCAGTGAGGGGATATATTAGGCAGCAAGAGAACATTCTGACCTCAAAGTTGATGTGTTGAAGCAGGAAAAATGGGCAAGCGTAAGGATGGGAGCGACTTTGACAAGAGCCAAACTGTGATGGCTAGACGACTGGGTCAGAGCATCTGCAACACTGCATCTCTTGTGGGGGGTTCCCAGTCTGCAGTGGTCAGTACCGACCAAAAGTGGTCCAAGGAAGGAAGGCAGGCAAACATTCATGCACACAGTCACACCTACGGGCAATTTAGAATCATCAGTTAATTTAACCTGCATTACTTTGGATGGTGGAAGGATCCACACGGACCCTGGAGAGGAGAACATGCAAACCCCTGCCGACTGGTGGGTTCGAACCAAGAACCCTGTTGCTGTGAAGCGACAGTTCTATAGTTGGTTCTAGTTAGTGATAGTTGTTGTGTCTCTGTATTGACAGGTAAAGCACCTCCTAACCTGTCCCAGGGAGTTCCTCCTCTACTGCCCAACCAGTATATCATGGGCCCAGGGGGGCTGCTTCCAGCATACCCAGTAAGTAGCCCTTCAGGTTCTAGACTCATTGTAGTGTACTGGTTTAGTTCAGCTGTCACGTCAAGTAAAGGTCACTTGTTCTACACTGATTAGACACTCGCAAATCCTGAACCCCCTCAGAGAACCGATGAAGATGCAGTCTTTGTTTTCTTAAAGAGTATTCAATGACTATATGTGTTTTTATTTTGACACATTGCAGCTTTTGTAGCTGACCGTACATGTCCTTTTGTGTTTCACAGCAGATATATGGCTACGAGGACCTCCATATGCTCCAGTCCAGACTGCCAATGGTGAGCCTCAGCACCACACTCTTGGGACAGCTCTTCACGTCTTCTAGTCCTCACTTACGCTTTTTAGCTTGTTTGGTTGCATGGCTCTCCTCCTGATGCTCTTTTGCGCCTTTAGCCCTCTTTGCAGGATTACTATGGAATCACATTCCCTGGCCCCACTGCGACTCTCTCTGGCAGAGATGGAAGCCTAGCCAACAACCCGTACTCAGGTAAAGTAGCTTCAGTCTTTGCCGGCCTTGTTGAAAATCCTAATATCTGGTGTGTGTTCTCACCTGACGCCTCCCCTGTTTGTCAGGCGAAGTCACAAAGTTTGGCAGGAATGACACCACCTCCCCAGCACCCCCTACGAGCCTGGCGGGCCCACAGCCTCCCCAGGGCCAGAGCCAAGGACAGAACCAGGCCCAGCCTCAGCCTCCTCAGGCCCAGCCTCAGCCCCAGGGCCAGCCGCAGCACCACAGCAGTCAGCAGGCTTTTCTGCCTCCAGGCTACAGCTACACAGGCCTGCCTTACTACCCCGGGGTGCCTGGCGCCGTGCCCAGTGCTGCTGCCTTCCAGTATGGCCCCACCATGTTTGTTCCTCCTGGGGGCCCGGGACCAGCCTCAGCCAAGCAGCACAGTATGGGCCTTGGTCTAGGAAACCCCTCAGCTAGCCCCTTCCAGCAGCAGACACAGCAGCAGCCCAGCGGTTACGGCCAGCACACCTTCAGCTCAGGTTAGTTGATTCTGGGTTAAGAAATTCCCAGTATCTTATTATTGTTCAGATTTTCTTGCACAGGAAATAGTATAATGTTTGAACTCGGAGTTGATGACGTTTTCCTGTCCAGGGTATGAGGAGCTGACAGCGGGGCCAGCAGGAGTGGACTACAGTAAAGGATACAACTCCTCCTCACAGGCACAAGCCAAATCTGCTGTTACTGGGCCTGGGAAAGGTAAGAAGGAAAACCAATCACTAACATGTAACATCTTAAATTTGGATTTTTAAAGTCGAATTTTAATGTGTAAATGTCGTTGCTGTCATTCTGCTAGGTGTCTCAGTGACGTCTAGTAACTCGGGTGTGCCAGATATCAGTGGAAGTGTTTACAATAAGACCCAGGTGAACCTCAAACACCTCAACCCCACCCCACCCATTTGTCTTGCTGTATAGTCTTGAGTTTAATTGGTTCTTTATGCTCCGTTTGCAGGCTTTTGATAAGCAGGGTTTCCATGCGGGGACCCCTCCTCCCTTCAGCCTGCCATCAGCACTGGGGGGTCCGGGGCCTCTGAACCCTGGAGCAGCTCCTGGAGGCTATGCACCGGCCCCATTCCTTCACATCCTGCCTCACCAGCAACCACACTCACAGCTGCTGCACCACCACCATCTAGCTCAGGATGGACAGGTAACGCTCATCACAGATATATCTCAGAATACTCTCAGCAGATGCACAGGTGAGAGTTTCTCCAATGTTCATACGTGTGTGTTTCCATGTTCAGGGTGGTCCTAGCCAGCGTGGCCAGTCCAGCAGCCTGCAGCAGAAGAGCCAAGTCAACAAGTCGAGCTATGGCAGCTCTCCCTACTGGGCCAACTGAGATGGCTACATCTACGGTGTGTGTGTGTGTGTGCATGCTTGGACAGACACGACACACAGCACCACACCTGCTATCTGACTGATCATAGAGGGACAAACCATTTTACAACACAAGCTAAAATACACACTACCACCCCCCTCCCTCCCCTTTGCTCTGTATATCCCCTTTTCAAATTTATGGCTGTTGTATGTAAAATATATTTATGTATGTATTTATACAGTATATATGTATTGGTAGGACATAAAATGTGGTTTTCTGCATTTTTTTTATTTTATTTTGAAGGACATTTTATTTCATAAAAATGTGGAAAGATGAGAATGCTAAATCATGGAGATGAAGTTGGTGAATATACTTGAACACAAGCATCTTGTGATGTGGATTTTTTTGTATGCATACATGAATTGAAAATGATGTACATAGATTCTACACATCATTTTCACGGCAAAGGCCTTTTTTATTTTAGAGGAAATACGTTTTTGTAACTTTGGTCTCCCGCATCTGTGAATCCTTATATTGAGGGTGACTTGAGTTGATAGCTTGACTCTTCTTTTTGCCCCATTTCCCTCCATCCGTCGCTCATTCCTCAACTCTTACTAGTTGGTTGCTTTGACCAGCCAGGCCTTGGATTTGATGTCATTTTAACATTGGTTTAATCCTTGTTGTCCAAATTAAAAGTTATGAACAGTTTGTATGGGTCTGGGGTCAGTATTTACCGACCAGTTTAATTCATACAGTATCATACTAATCCATTATGAGATACAGGCTCACAGTGCAGGATAGACCAGGCAACAAGCAAACACATTAACATTTGATTTACTAAGTGTCCAAAGGATATCGCTGTAAAACATTCAAGACAGGAGGCAGTATGGACGTCAGTACCAACTCCTCAGGCCGGTCAACAAGCTGTGCAGGTTCAGGCACAATGTCAGTGGTATTAATACTGGATGCTTAAAGATTAAATGGCATGTACCAATAACAAACATGCAACGTAACAGGAGCATGCCTAGGTTAATTTACCATTAGATATCTATTATGAAATTATAAATGCGATACAAGAAATCTTAAGCTTCATGGCACTTTCTCAGACATACCCAGACGCTTCTCTACCAGCCTATCATGGGAGGAGGGGGGAGACATTGTGCTGCATGATGCTAACCAACTTGGGAGTCCAGCTTCTCAACCACCGCAGGAAGTAGATCTGGATCTTGTAGAGAAGCTCCTGTGTTCCCAAGCTGTATATTCAAGACAAAGTTGAATGCGTGAACACATGTGACATGAGTGAACTGGACAGGGATTATTATTTAGTCATATTACCAAGAGGTTTCAGAAATTTTGTTTTTTAGTGTTCTGACATTATAACCCCGTGATTGCCCAGAGGTTAATGAGTCAATCGGCATTTACATCATGGTGTGACAGGTTCTCCACTTTACAGAATTGAGCCCATTCCTGTGTCCATCCTTTGGTCGTAAACAAAAGCAGCAATTGGCTTCTGTGGGTCTCGGGTGGCTTGTACAGGTTTTACATCTGGTTTAAGACGTATCGAAAGTGAGGTACAGAGAAGCCAGATAGCTCAGTAATGCCGATGCACTCATTTGAAAAATGAAAATTAAGTCTTGAAATTGATATAGCACAAACCTGCCATAGCAGCAGCATTCACTAAGACCATTATCACACAAGACTACAACCACACAGAACCTGCAAACATGACAGACAACATGTTTTTACCCGACAAGATGTTTAATTGATAAACTATTTACAGAAGTACAAGTAAATGTCATTGACTTCAAGGCACAGGCATTTCTTTGCAGTTTAACCCTGCTTTGAGGTTGACCGTATAACAAAGCTGCTTACGTGAACTAGCTTCAGCGCAAGAGTAAAAATAAAATAAACTGTACACACAAAAAAAAAAGATTCAGTCTTTGGCCACATTCACTCGTCTGCATTCTCTTTTTTCTTCTTTTTCTTTTTCTTCTCAGACACAGGTGTTTCTGGGGCCTCTTCTGCTGGCTCTGTATCCACGGTCTCAGTCTTTCGTTTCTTTTTCTTCTTGGCTGGAGTATCCGTTTCCTCTGCCTGGGCCTCTACCTCCTCAGATTTTCGCTTCTTTTTCTTTGCTGGGGTGTTGCCTGCGCCGTTCTCAGCTTCGACCTCCATCTCCATGGCCACTTCTTTCTTCGTTTTCTTCACTATGGAGGTGTCTGCTTCCCCATTCTCCACCTGCAGGGAAGTAACAAAACATGGTCATGGAAAGGCAAGTGACGATGTGGATTTTTGTACTCCAACCTAGCTTTAAATGTATAAATAAATATCCTTTAACTGGTTGCAATGTCTGACTCACTTCAGTGATCAAGTCCATTGTTTAAGACCAGCCAATGGTTCGGAGTCAGGATGATATAGCATGTCGTACACTGAGACAGGACCACATGTGTGGGTCAAATCTCAAATCAAAACATGCGTGACCAGATACTGAAAAGGCTTACCTCAGCTTCACCATTTGTGTCAGGTTCTTGCTTCTTTTCACGCTTTTTGCGTTTCTTTTCCTTCTTCTCCAGTTTCCGCTTGATCTCGGCTGCAACATCAGTAGCCTAAGACAAGAGGAAACAAAAAAAACACAAAAAAACGATGTAATTACAGTCAGGGTGAAACCAGTAGATTTATCGTCAATCATAATGCTGCGTCAGGCTCATTAAATCAGTGTTTACCCTCAGGGATGTCAGGGAGAGACTTGTCATCATTCACAGCATTGACAGACTCTACTAGAGGCTCATGGCATTAATTTCACTTTAATAGACAACTGATCCTGTTGTGTACCACCCAGCTTCTCACATGCTACAACTTGAACAAAGTTATTTTTCCTGAGCTCACCTCTTTTACGGCCTCTTTCATGACATCCACGTTCTTCCGTGGCACATCGCCGGTCTCGTAGAAAGACAAGCGCTCTTCCACCTGTGCACGCAGCTTGTCACCAAACACACTTGTGGGCACCTCTGAAGACAGGGAAAAAAAATATAAAAAAATCACACCACCAGCAGAAGATTACAGAAGGCATAAGTATCTTAACAGACATCTGGCTTTGCTCAGGAAGTAGCTTATCAACATCAACCCATGGGATGAATGCTGTTGACGAAAAATATGAGCATCATTGCAATTTTGCCACATGAATTGTAAGTCAACGTGGGCATTATTCCACAGGGACTTACCAGAGAAACAGTCAATGCGAGAGGCGATGGTGCATTTGTTTGCCAGATATCTGGAGATGCGGCCTTTGTTCTTTGCAGCAGCACGACCAATGAAGGTTGAGTGGAAGATGAGCCCGTACTTGGGGGTGTTGCCACGAGTCTTTAGGGCTCTGTGCGAAAATATAGTTGATTTCACATTCAGGACGAACAGTTGAAGATGGAGTCAAATAAAGGAAGTCTGAAACTATGCACTATTTACATGCAAAGTGTCGACTGAGAAATTAGGAACTCAGAAATGGTTTAACAATAACTGAACTTGTGGAGAAATTATTAAACAGTGAATGTGAGATGGTTCCAGGTCAGTTCAATAAGATGCCTTGCAACTGTAAAAGAAAAGCCACATTTTTGACTACCTTCTTGTTGACCGCATCAAGTCACCAAATTGTACCTTGACAGATTAAATGCACCTCAAGAGAAAAACCTGATGTGCATATCTAAGAAAACCCCACTAAGACGGTGGTTTTCTGCATTTCAAGAAGCAGACATTTTCAGCTTTAGTTGAAACAAACTAGCGTTTCAGATTTTCTACCTCAGTGCTGTGAGCAGCTGCTCAGACTGTGGGGGTGCATTGGGCAAGAGGGATCACTCCAGAGGAGACTTCAGAATGTAGTCTTTCTCCGGTCACCCTGCTCTGCTCCTGCCCAGCCCTGCCATCACTGCAGCTACTTCTTTCCCCAGCAGGGAGGGGGTGCCCCAGTACCTGAACAGGGCCTTCTCGGCTCCCAGGATCTGAACGGTGGAGGCTGGGTACTTGGCCAGGTTGGTTAGACTGCCGGCATGGGAGATCAGACGCGCTCCCACCTAAACAAAAGAGTAGTGTCAGGCTCACTGCCACACAACAGAAAGCTCTAGTGGAGAAAAGACTTGATTTCATTTGTGGACCATCAGCACCGGATACATTTGTCACCACATGGATTCAGAGGATTGACAGATTTTGGTATAACATCATTGGTCTTATTTAATATAAATAAAAAATAAAACAATTACATTTTAAACTTACCACTTCTCCGATTAAGGCTGCTAGATTTGGAGCCACCTGGCTCATCTTGGAACGCAGGTACTCCTGCAGCTCCAGCCGATAGCTGGCCAGAGACACTACACGGTCGGAGAATCTCTCTATGTTGATCAGATCAATGGGAGAGATGTCCATACCTGGAGAACCACCAAGAGATGGTTTGAGCAGAGGGATAGTACAACTCACACCTTTATTGGTATGGTGGATAGTGATTGAACCTTAAAAAAGTTTAAATTGTCAATCTCAAATGTATCTTTGTTTCTCCCGACAGGATCCGCAGTGAGGATTTGTGCCTTCACTACAGGTTTATGAGAGAGCTACTCTGCCCCCCTGTGTTAGGCACCAAGGACACTTATTGGTCCAAGGTGGGCAAAAAAGGGGCAAGTGCAGTTTTACAAATGTGCTTCTACAAATGTAAGTCCACAAGTGACTAAATGTTGTGCACAGATGTGAAAGTGCTGTGCATAGTGTCTTTACATTTGTAAATTAATGTGTAAAGACTGAAAAAGGTTCTCGTGTGCTCACCCATGGAGGAGCGGGATGCATCCAGGATGGCCTGGGCCTTGGCACCGTCCATCACCACCTCTTCCAGGCTCACCAGACTCTCCTCTGACAACTCCTTCCTGTTTCCGATGAGCTGAGCCAGGCGGCAGTACATAGAGTTGTCTGGCACGATCTTTATCAGCTCTGGAAAGTGGTAGCCATACCACTCGCTGCAGACAATTCAATTCAATTTTATTTATATAGACACCAGGCAGATTTTGTTAAAAACAACAACAACCTGCGAAGCCACCTTGGTAATTAACAACATAAATCAATGGCACGCTTCAATGGTGATGATGTCTCATTGAACAGAATCGCTTCAGACTACAGCTAGCAGACCTGCTGTGCCAGGAGGTTCATCTCATGAAATATTGTCCTTTCAACAAATAGACATGTCTTCCGTTTTAGTGATGTGGTGGAGGGACCCCTACCGGACACGCATGGAGAAGGTGTTGATGTCTTTGTCCAGCTGATCCAACAGAGCAATGGACTGGATGATCATGTTGTCGACCCTGTTCACATTGAACTTGACTTTGGCTCTGGAGTAGCTGTGGCCAAGACCCAACTGGGCCTTGGAGGCAGCCTGGGCTGTCAGGCCCTTCACCAGGGAGTGGAAGTGCAGACGAACACCTGACCGGACAAACGGAACAAAAGGGTTTGTTGGAGATAAGTGGAACAGCAGCAGAACAGCATGTGACCTGTGGCTGTTCAGATTTTCAGTATGAACCTTCATGGAGTTTCAGGATCAAAAGATCACATCACAACAGGCCATTTTATTTCCAAAATACTCAAGGTTCCCAAAATGTTAGCATGATGCTCCAGTCCTAGGAAGTCTTGCTCCCACCTTCCTCTAATCAAAACAAAAAGCATGATCACAGGCAAGCGAGCTCCTCACCTCTGGTTATCTCTGCCACGACCCCTCCGGTCTGGATGGAAAGGCTAAATTCTTCTTGCAAGGCTGCTCCGATCTTGGCATCAGACACCCCCAACACAGCTTTCTTCTTCCCAGAGAGGGGCAGATTTGTCTCTAGGAACAACTTCAGGTCAGCGTGAACCACACCTGCACGTGAAGGAAATAAAAGCTTAAATACTGCAGGAAAACGCCATTTGAGAGACGTGGCGCCGACTAATGACTTCTGATAATGCGTTCAGGCCTGCTAATAACCACCAATTGGACAAAACTACTGCATTTCAAAAGGCTTTCCCCAGATGTTCAGATTTACATTCATTTGTCAGCACATTTAACTCAGTGGATTGACAGATTATAAAACATCATTACAACTGAGGACATAAATACAGCCACAGACTAGGAAGTCCGCTTGCCTTCAGAAATGGCGTTCATGTTCTCCAGAGCTGTCTGGGCCGACTTGAAGGGGAAGAAGGCAGCCAGGCTCACCATGCTGTTAAACTTTCCGATGTTCAGCACGCTCTCCTCCACCTGAAAACGCACACACGTTTATCTCTGCTGCACGAGAACAGATTTAAGCAGCAGAAAGCAGCGAAGGCGGAAGGAAGGCCCACCTGAGGCAGCAGCATGCCGATCTCCTCCACCTCTTTGATGGCGTAAAGCGCGTAGCCCGCCGCGTGCTCGAACAGCACGTGCAGCAGCACCTGCAGAAGGTAAATGTATCATCAGAACAGCCGACGTGAAAGGTTTCGCAACACTTGCGTGTTGGGTGTTCAGCGTGGTCACTGTTGAGGAAGTCGAGCTTTCACGTTACCTTTTGGTAACATACGTTACATGGGTGTTGGCACTTAAATGTAATAATTATGAATAGTCGTTGATTTTTACTTCGGCTTAGTGGCCTAATAATATTACACTGCCGTAAAGTGTAGATGCAACCACGTTGTCGTCATGGACCCACGTGTTGACCTGGGCCCGTCTGAGAAAGTGCCATGAAGCTAACTTATGCTAGCAACCCAGCTAACGTTAGCGCAGAAACACTAAAGGAGAAAAAAAAATCTAATGTGCAGCGGCTCAAAATAAAACTCGCTGGTCTTCACCGATATGACTGCGACTTACAAAGCTGCCCGCGTTTGCGGCCTGTAGCGGCAGCTTAACTTGTTTAAATTAAAGACGCATATTCCAGCTAACGTTAGCCACATGTGTGGCTCCACTCCTATGGAAAGGCCGTAAACAAGACACTAATAAATGCAGCAAAATAGCCATTTCTGTTTTCAAATCATGAGTAATCTCAAAGAGCCGTCGACTGTACCCTACAATGACAACCTGTGTAATTACCCAAACACCACTTCTCTTACCATGATTAGTAAATATGTGCAGCAGAACGCTCCGCGTGTCTGCTCGGCTCCTTCGCCTCGAGAAAAAGACTGCGATCATACTTTCAGCAGAGTGCCACATGACCCAAATACCGCGATACTGGGCTAACAACGCGAGACCCGGCCGAGACTGCTGGATGCCATGGTGGGAAAATGAAGGCTCGTGTTATATTCAGTTCTGTCAACCCTCCCGTTTCTCCCGTAAATCTCCCGGATTTCTAACCGTCTAAAAAGAATAATAATAATTGTCCTAATTAAAATATGTTGGCAGTGTTTCTGGCTTCCGGTACAGCAGGTGGCAGTATGTAGAACATTAGCTGTAACAGCATCCGCCAGTCAACTCAGAGGAGAAGAAGAACAGACAGCGAGGAACAAGACGACGAAATGAGCACATAGTGAACGGAAGATCCAAAAACAGTCTTTCGTTCACTTTTTATTCGCAAACATTCGAAGCGTTTCCTGTCACAAATGTAGTCATTGACATGTTGTTTTTGTGCGTCTTGCGCGCTTGTGCTTGGAAGATTTTTCATTCTAAAATCTGAATGGCACACTTTACAAAAAGCATGAGTTTGCCCGACTTTGCTTTTCATTAGATAAGGGAAGGTCTAAGTACTTGCATAGAGTTTTAGCGTTTTTTTAGCAAAACTAACTAGAACAGAGCTTACAGCAGAAAATTTGTGAAATAAGTATTATATATGACATAGCAAGAATGTAAATAATCAAAAGCACTAGCCAAGGTAATCTTGCACTTTATTAGAATCTGATGGTAACTTACTGAACACGAACAGAAATGAGACAAACTGTAAAAAAGAAATAATGAAAATATTTATCTTCTTTATGAGAGAAATCAGAAATCGAAAATAAACTGGAACCATGAAATCAGTGTACAACAGACAAACATCTGTCAGTGATCAGCAGCATTCCTGTCATTTTCTGAATTATTCTAGTTGGGTGAATCTTTGTAGTCCAGGGTCTGACGCTGGTTGAACATCATCACATCATCACCACTTGCAGAAACAGAGTATTCCCAGCATGCATTGCCTTGCCTTGAGACGTGAATGCACAATTAGTGTGATTTATCCTTAACAGCTCTGAACGGATGGAGTATGAAGTGAGAAGTATTAAATGAACTGGAAGTGCTTCTTTGATCCCCCACCCAAGAAAGATTAGGAGGAGGAGGAGGAGGGGAAGGCACCTTCCTGCATGAGTAGCTCTGCACAGAGCAGACAGTCAGTTTTAAAAGAGCATCTCTTTCCTCTGGGCTGGAGGGTGACAGATAATGCTTTTGTGCAGGGAAGGCCATCCATCACGGCGACGTTCATGCGTTTGTCTGTGTGTGTGTGTGTGTGTGTGTGTGTGCAGTATGTGCATGTGCTGATTGTATGCAGGTAGTGTTGATCTCCTCAAGGCTGTAGTGTGGTTCTGGAAGGGGAGGAGAGAGGAGGATGCCTTGTGGGTTAGATGCAAGGCAGGCAGAGCATCTGGAGACAAGAACTCTCAATAGAGTCAAGCGGGGGTGGGTTCTTCTAGCTGATGAAGAACTGATGCTCTTAGACACATTGCTATACCGGCGGTGGTGATGTGTGTTTTGTGTCAAAGGCTACTTTTTCAGCAACAGATGGTGTTACGTAACTAGGCTGATTGGTGGCAAGGAATTCTTCATCAGACAGGCCTACAAATCATGCCGTGTAATGTCAATGCTGTAAACAAGTTTGTTACCTCTCATGCTCCGTCTCTTATGTGTCTCCTCTGTGGATTATATGCCACTGTAAAGTCATTTCATTTTATTTTTCCCCCTGCCAAAATGACACCCATGCTTATAATTTATACAATTCTGCTGATGTATACTCATGTAATGAATGTACCTACTGGTTGACATGTCTTTGTAGTTTCTCATTCTTGCCTTCTCTCTCTCTCTCTCTCTCCATAAAGGACATGACCTCATCTACATGAGCAATGACAACTATGGGGGCAAGAAAAGCGAGACGTCCTGGGAATGTGGTTCACAGTACCATACATTTTTTATTATAAATACCTGTTGAAAAACTTGTAAAAATAAAACATATTCATAATTGACACTGTATAACTTATAAAAAAAAAACCAAGACACTGAAAAATGTGTACTTCTATAAAATAAATGAGCTTGTATAAAAAATGTCATTTCCATGAACTCACGTGCAGGGACACTGAACAGTTTAATTTCACCTAAATGGTGCTTCCTTGTAGCCAACGTAGTTGGTAAAGGGGTCAGGGTAATTGTCTCTAATCTGCAACCTGGTTCCTGGTTCACAGACCAGATGATGTCCAGAAAATCCCCTGGCAGACAGGTGACCACCACCTGCAGGACTTCATCCCTCGCCTCTTATGTCAATTGTTGCAATTCTGTCTGGAAATTGAGCAAGAACATCTGTTTAGAATGGCTGGATTTACATGTCAAGTGGGTGTGTACTTTGTACTGGCTTATTATGTTTTGCCAAAGATCTATGACTGACCAACCTGCATCTCTGCTGCCCTCAGCTGATCAACCTGGAGTCTGTCCTCTTCAGTAACAGAACCAGCTCCTGGTCATCCTGTCCTCCTACCACGGCCTCTGTCCCTTCCCCACTCCTATCATCTGTTTATAACCGACATTGTTTAAGTATCATCATTGTATATACAGTAAATAATAATGTCTGACAATAAAAAAAAAGCCATCTATTATGTTGAAAAATTAGCACGTCGATTCAGCTATTATGTCAATAATGAACGTCTAGTTCACTAACTGATTGCTGAGCCTCTCGGTGAAAGCTAGACAAATGGCGATTGATAAAGCTGGCTAGCTAACATTAGCTAACGCCAAAGTGTCATAAAAATGCAGTCAGGACTGTCAACTCTATGCAAGTACTTAGCCAAGAGGAGACCTTCCCTTATTTAATGAAAAGCAAAGTCGGGAAAATTCATGCTTTTTTTTTAAAGTGTGCCATTCAGATTTTAGTATTGCACATTAGCCAGCATGAAAAATCTTCCAAGCACAAGAGACACAAAAACACCCTGTCAGTGACTACATGCGTGACAGGAAGCGTTTCTGAGGCAGGGCAAGTGACCAAATCTGAGGTGAAGGCCGTAAAACTAGAAGAAGAAGAAGAATCCCATTTGTACCTACTGAAGTTGTATTGTAACTCTTTAAACGGCTGAACACCAACATAGGTATTTTTACTTCCTCTGGCTGATTATTGCTATAGTCAGGTTGATTGTGTTTTGTCCCTCTCCTTAACAGGAGAGTGAGGCAGATGTCATCAAGCACGTATAGACCTGAAAAAAGAAACACCTGTGTGATTGGAGCTTTAATAAGGTCGAATATATAGTCATCTTTTATAATCAATAGATCATTTTCTTTCTGTAGCTTTTAGTAAACGTTAGTCAAACAGAAGTAAACAGCGCATTTGTTGGGGACTATTTTCAGCCACATATAAATACACATTAGTGCTCTAGTGGATATTTATGGAAGCAGGGTGTGATTCAGTCAAAATAAAGTACAGTGCCCGTGTTCATGGTAATGAAGGAATACGTCACACATAATACGAGCCATGCAACTATTATGTATATTATTGATTATTCTGCCGATTATTTTTTTGATTGAATAATGAGTGGTTAAGTCTATAAAATGCTGGAAAATGAGTCCAAGTTGACATCTTCGCATCGCAGGTCTTGTTTTGTCCGACCAGCAGTTTTGCTTAAACATTTAATTCATTATCAAAATACTTTCAGATGAGTTTTCTATTCATTGACTTATCACTTAATCAACCAATCATTTCAGCTTTTCCTATGACACAGAGGAATATACTGTAGCAGGCTTTGACAATACAGACAATATCTGTAAATAAACATTATCTCATAAAGGGAAGGTCCACAGCGCAGTAAGCAGTAATTTTGACTCTGCACACACTGGGTTTAAAACAAAACTCTGACTATAAGGTTAAAGTGCTGATTTGAAAAAGTACAGGTAACTATTACCAGACATATACTTTGCTCATGTGACTGTATGATGGTTGTAGTTCATGCAAGTGACAGAACCTATTCATAGTGAACATTTGGAATTCGCAACAAAACAAGCAAAAAAAAACAACTTAAAATGCTAGAAAGTACTACTTCACTAGACAGATATATATGAATTAAAAAATTCATTATAGAAAACCTAGCGCTACGTGAGGAAAAAATGTAACTAGAGCTTGTACGTCATTGTGGCGGTGTTACAGAAGTGGTACAGATGAGATATAAAGAGGTGCTGATGTACTTGAATTGTAATAAACCAGATATAATGGTGGCAATATTTTTAATTGTCCACTCCTGCAAAGCATTCTGACAACAGTATAATCCCAGCCGGCGAGAACATTTCCCCATCATGCAGGGAAAAAAAATTAAAGTGTCACATTTAGGAAAATGCATCATTAAAGATCTTTAGAGTCATGAAGCTTCCAAGGAACAGATGCACGTGGGTCTATTTGCAAACAAATCTAAATTACTGGCAGGTTGTAAATGTCACATTTTCTTGGATATTAGTTTAGAGCAGAGAATTTATGATGCACCTCTTTGGACAGATCGTCTCCTGGCTGCAGCACGCACGTACATGCATTACAGACCAGTACATTAATCACAATAATCTTTTTCAGTGTTTAACTTGGTGACCCAAATGAAAGTCACATACAGATTGAACTTTGCTTCTCAGTTAGCAGTAGTCCTAATAAAAAGCCAGATTCCTGAGTAATCTGTGTGTTTCCAGGAGCTTGTTGAGGAGCAGATGTGAGGGAGGACAGTAAAAAGCTTAGGGATCAGGAGAGGGCTTGATATAAAGGCTGACTGGGACAAGCTGACGCTCAGACTGGTGGAGCTCTTGCTCATCTTAAAGCACACTTCCTTAAGTGATTGACCAAGGCTGACACAGCACGTGAGTAACATTGTCCTGCTTCCCTGTCGTCTCTATTAATCTTGTCTTCCCTCCTTTTTGACATCCTGTTGTCATTCTCTCACACTTGTGTACGGAGCTTTCTAGGTATTGAAAGCATGGCTGTGTGCATGTGTCCAGGACAGAGCAGAATGAGCATGCGCGGAGCAGTGGCTGGTTACTTCGTGCTGGCGTGCATGGTGGCGCTACTGGCTGAGAGGACGGAGGGACACATCACCTTCTTCAGCCCGAAGGAGATGATGCTGATGAAGGTAAACACCTCATGTTTGACTGGACAGTGTGCAGAAGTCGGGCTGCATGCCCATTTAATAGCAATGGCTGATGTCTTTCCAGTGTAATCAGACTAATACTAAACTCTTATTAGAGTTTTGTATGACATAATACTGTCTGGTTGCTTTACTGGATGCTTGATTAAGCGATGTGATTTTGCATAATATCCTGTTTCTTAACAAAAGTTGACAGAACAAAAGTCAAATATATCATCATCATGTCATTTTTCAAGCAAAAGTGCCAAACCTTCCATTGTTCCAGCTTCTGAGTTTCTTTGTCTCTTTTATAGTAAATTGAATGTCTTTGGTGTTTTGTTTGGACAAAGCAGACAATTTGTAATAGGCATTTTCCTGTATTTCCTGACATGTTATAGACCAAACGATTAATCGATTAACCGAGAAAATAAATGGAAGATTAATAAATAATAAAACATAATCTTTAGTTGCAGCCCAAATAGCAAAGGTGTGAGCAGTATTGTCCATTTTATGCAACAGGAAAAATGGGGTGACAAATTCAGTCTCACAGTTCTCACAAGTTTCTTGCTGTTTTAGCTTGAATGATAAAGTTAAACGCAGTGCCAAATCCCTGGCCTCAGGAAGTACATTGATTGTGGCTCTTCATAAGTTTTGCACAATGAGAGATTGACTGGCGTTTGTAGATGTTCATTCTGTATTGCAGTAGTTCTTCATTTTTGGGCAAACGTGTGCGTTGTGTTTGTGTGCTTGTGCTGCAGGAGCGAGAAGGTAGAAAGGACATGGAGCCCCGCTTGGAGGATGGTCAGTCTGAAGAGGTCACAGTCCAACAGCTTGCTCAGGTGTAGTGAGCACACACACACATATATACACACACACACACACACACACACACACACACACACACACACCTTACACTCCCAATATTGTCCCTGTTTTCACCATACAACAGCGTCATGAAATACAAACCCTCACCGTTTTTATGTGTCCAGGATAAAACTGTGGAGATTGCCGTCCGTCTTTCACCCAAACAGCTGGATCACGCGGCTCCGGTGCTTGAGGAGATCATCCATGAAATAGTGGAGGCACGTCAGAAAGGTACGAGTGTTTGATTGGTGGAAGATGTAGTGTGGCAAAAAAAACTGAGAAGACCCACACCATGACCTTGTATCTTTTTTTATTATACAAATATGATTAGTAGACACACTCTTATACGTGATAGTGCTGTGAATTAATGCCTCTGTGGTAACCATTACTGTTCTCTCTCTGCAGCCAAATAGCGAGGCATTAGACCCAGGGGAGATGTAGGGGTGAACACTGCACAAAATCCCTCGAAAAAACAGGGAATGCTCAAATGTTTTATTGTGTGTTTTAATGACTGAGTCAATAAAGGGAAGTGATTGTGTCACTTACTGGGAGATTCTGGTGTCATTTCTGAAGAAGCTTGAGTTGGCCACACGGTGTCAGCCTCTCTCTCTCTCTCTCTCTCTCTCTCTCTCTCTCTCTCTCTCTCTCTCAGGAGGCTCTTTCATTTCACTCATTCACTTACCTGAATGAAAGTCACCGGACTTGCTTACAAAGAAGAAAACACCATTCCACATGTTCATGAATGACAATTATTTATTGACCATATTTGGACTGTTATTCACACCAGAGCAAGGAATATTTCCCAAAAATCTCATATACAAATTGGTTGCACTACCAATGTATTCAGAAATTTCACCTGATGTGCAGTAAAAAGGTGGAATTTCACCACTTGTTATCAAGCATCCGTTTGCCTGATAGGTGTTTCAGAGCCGTGATGTCAATCTCTCGCTAATCTCAAAGTCCTTGACTGCGAGGGCAGCGTCTCGAGCCAATTGGGCGGGGAGAACCACGGAGCAGTCGCTGTCAATATACTTCCCAGTTGTCCCCTCCATTTCTTCTGCCACTGCACAGTAGATTGTGCTGACTGAACCCTCTTCTGGAGACTGAGAGGGAGACAATGGATGGTGGACATGTGAGATTACAGTCCAATATACAGTATATCTGTGCAGGTGCAGATATGCAATCAGGAAATGGATGTAATCTCTGCCCTGATATGTGTCTGGCATAACCAGTTGTTGTGCACAAGCTGCCCCTACAGATACATATCACATGTGCACATCAGAAGGGTAAGTGCTAGGGCGAGTGTTTGAACCATGAGAATGTTTTGTTCACAAAAAAAAAGAGAAAGAAAAATGGTGATGGATCCCAGATGTGAACGTGAACGAATGTGGCATTGATTTGAAGGCTGTGGTGCACATGTGTGACGCCTCTGAGCCTCGATTACATGTGACACACATTACCTGTGGATTCCAGGAAACAGAAATGCATAAACAAACACAAACAACAATGTGGTGGGCGAAATACGCAGCAGTGAGTTAGACAGTTTTGTTGCATTTTCTCTGTGCTCCGGCTGTTTGAAATTGAAATGAAACTCTGTGGTTAGAGGAAAGTTCTGGTTTATTACAACCTGGCTCTTATTTCCCTTTGATTATTCCTATTTGTAATGACAACATAAGTTTTCCGAGTTAGTCACTGAGGTGATGGGGCAAGAAACACATTACGAGGCAAACCCAGTTAACCAAATCTGGAAGAGGAAAAAGTGTTAAGTTGTTACCCAAAATTGTCTGTTTTAAACAAACATGACATCAACCTCTTAGTCCAACCATGGCCTACTGTGCATTCTGTAGTTGTACACAGTTTTCACAGTGAGTTGATTACTGCTGATTTTCAGTTTTTACCTCAAATTAAAGTTAGCTAAACTGGCTAAACTGTGGATGCAGAAATAAAAGCTAAAATGACCAACATTCGTTGTAATAAATCTGAAACATAAATCGTCTGTCTGCCCAGACTCAAGTGAATGCATCAAAACTCAGTGGATAATGTGTCACAATGCATCGGGACAATGACTCTAAACATATACTAAAAGACAGTTTTCTAGACAAACAAAATGGAATGTTCTGGACAAGTCAGTCAGCGAACCGCAATACAACTGAGCATAATTCATCTGCTGAAAACCAGACTAGCAAGCATGGCAGGTGGTGGAAATTCTGCCTATACTTTTACTGCCTATGCCAGGAAACACTTACAGGTCGCTGACAAACGTGTTGTACAACAGGAGAGAGACAATCATCAGCTATCTCACAGAGAACCTACAAGAATACAGCTTTTATAGTATTCTGGAAACAGAACTCGTTTCCATTGATCAGTGTTATATAGTTTGTTAGATTTATATTTATAGGAACTTTCCAAAAACATATCAGGACCCTTGACGTACATCTAGAGAGCAGACAAACATCCCCATATAAGGATCTATATACTGCACCATATAGCTGACCTTTAAACCTTTTACACAAGAGTCGCGTTGCTCAGCATACGCACACGTGCTAGACAGGAGTAAATATCAAGACTGGAGACACGGATTCAACTGAACTTCTAACTACTTAAAAGTAAATACATAAGCAGATGGGTTAATAACTATTAAGTATAAAAGCAAATGATGATTAACATATAAATAGTTTGTCATATAAATGATAAACTATAAGCTTACAACTAAATTGACCAAGTATCTGCTGGTGTCTGTGAGAAGACTTGAGAAAGTTAGTGATTACAAAAAAGAAAATTGAAGTGATTACATTAAGTTTATGTTAAGGATAGGACTAGTATTATTCTATGCTTTTCTTATTGTTGATGAATCCCATGAAAAGGTCATAATCAGCAATATTTGAATCCGTCTCTCAGTACTTTCCGACTTCTTTCCCCAGTCTGTGGCCCTCAGTTGCTACTGTAGCATGTAGCAAACATGCCAAAGCAGTGTGTGCACTGGCTGTGGATGCTGTAATTGCTATCAGAGTTTAGGGTAATGTTCATGACATCCTAAGTGGATTTTGGGGGAGTTTACCAGAGGGAACTTTGCCAAACTCACAAGTTAGTCCTCACCCCCAAAAGCTTTTTGTCATGTAAAAGCAAAAGAATACTCACAATAAAGCATAAATCGAACCCCCCTACTGCTTATTGTCCACATAACTGACCCTTTAGCGAAGGTCTTGGTCTTTTCATGGGATTTGTTAACAATAAGAACAGTAAAGAATACCACCAGGATTTTCCGTTCGCTTGCCAAAATACTTGTGTCTCCTTAAATCGAGGGTCTGCGTATTAAATTTGCTACAGTTCCTGCACGGTCCATCCGGTATGGATGTAAACACGCTTGGATTTAAACTGAGAACAAGAACTTCAACCTGCTTGATTCTAAAGCCAATGTGCTGGAGCACAGAGCCAAAACCAAAACCACTGCCATTCCTAGCACTGATTGACTGTGCAGCATTTGGTTAACTGGAAGCCTTTTTTGAACCAAGCCTTTTTAGAAGATCAAAGGAGCCCTACAACAATAATTGCTTTCCCTGAGTTCTAAATTTAGTTCATATGAGGATTCCAACATTGTTCAGCTGTGAAACGTGGTGATACTTCAACTTGTTTTCGTGGGTTTTCTAGCTAGTGATCTGGTTTCCACATGTGCTCTGACTATCAAAGCCATTAATTAAAACAACATATCTTTACTGCAGATGTTGCGACACAGCCACACACATAGATAAAAACGTATTCATGACTTGTAATCACATCACATTTGACCTGGACGGTTGACAAGCTGATGACGTGACAGTGACTCCTCACCTTGAAAAAGAAATATCCAATGAGGTTGAAAAGGAAACGAACAATGAATGGATAGTGTCTCAACACTTCTGTCATGACAATACCAGGATGGACAGAGTTTGCGGTGACACCTGCATGTACATAGAAACACACACAGAGCACAGAAACAGAGAGAGACAGAGAAACTTTGAGTAAGGCCAGTCTCAGAAACACATCTATCAAGGAAGACATTCCTGTGTAAAATATTTTTCCTTATCTTTTCAAATCACTCAGAGGGGAACATCTCTGAGTGCCTTTGTCTGCATCCTTTACGGAGACGGACTATAAGTTCAAAGTAAATTTAAATTTATTTCTTTTTATTTCTCTGAAAAATTTACTTTCTATCTGTTTTGTACCACGGAGGACACATACTTTACAGTCTGAAGTGTGATCAGTTTACTGAGTGGGGGATCTTAAATTACTCATTGGTGCTGCGTTGGCCGGACAGGGACAAAAACCCTGCCTGGAGCCCAGAAGGGTGAGCGAGTGTTCATATTTGGCCGAGTGAGTCAAAGAGTGTCTTCACTGGTGCGTTATTAAGGGGGGGTAAACCTGGATGATTCATGGGGCCCCAGCTTGGTAGGGACCCCTAAATGTTTAGTAATTTGTTTATGATAAAAAGAAAGTTATACAAAAGAAAATATGTTATGAAAATGTAAACACACAATCAGAGCAGGCACCTTTAGCCAACCATTCCGTTTGAACCCCCCCTGCCCCATGATGCATGTGGTGGCTTCAAGATAGACATCAGGGTACCATAAAATGAAAGAAAGATAACTGAGAGGAGTACGGAAAAATAAAGGAAATAATTACTTTACTCAGTTTTATCCAAGAAAAATCTGAGAAAGAATTTCAGTGCTAAGTCGGTGTAGACAGACTGCCCCTGCCGTACTGAGTAACTGTAGCCTAGCCAAAGATCTCTAGCTGAAGGTTCAGACAGATCAGTAATTATTAACATGATAGTGCGCTGCCACCACCTATGACTGGTTTAGCCTTAAGCATTAAGCCTTTTATTTAGATATTATTAAAGCTGCATTCCCCAATATTTGTGTGATATTTGTTAGCTAGATAGACTAAAAGCAGTGGAATGTATATGTTTAATGACACATTTTTAGGATGTTATTTTAATCTTATACATTTTAATTTCTGTGAGAGGGACCCAGTAGGTTGTCTTTCACGGAGTCCCAAAATGCTGCCGACACCTCTGTGTCTTCATGTATGTATTTGTCTGTGTGTGTGTATGTATTGGCTGTGTGTCTGGAGTAGCATAGCATTTTTGTTTCTTTCTGGTTCTTGCTACTTGTGAATATTCAATAAAATGGTGTAGTTTCTTTTGTAGTTTGATAAAGTGCGCGTATGCGTAATTAAGCTTATGGGCCATGCCAAAATCTCACTCCAGCCAGGTACCCAAAGTTGGCAACCCTGGATTAAGAAAACTTGTTCTTTGCAACTGAAATGAATGCAACATTTCACAGCTAGTGTCTAGTATTCTGTGGTGTTAAAGGAGCAGAGCTACGAGCATCATGTTACAACAGCCAGTAACTCAAATTACTGCTGACGGCCAAAGGGCGCCTTATTAAAACAAAAACTCTTTTTTCCTTTTAGGTTACCGTTTGTTTTTTCCTCAAAAGAGGACCTAAGATGTCTTGTTTACTGATCTACATTGCTTTTAGCAAAGCATTATAATCTTAACAGAATTGAAACATTTTAAGGCATCATCCATGCATCGTCATCGCTTTTCATTTGCATTGTCATACATTTTCTGCGGCACTTATTCAATATGAAAGATTCTCATAATGGGTGATCATTGTGAGAATCTTGATTACAGCCTACCTGTCCCTTGTAGCCTGCGTGCTAGCTCATTGGTAAAGATGATATTGTGCAGTTTAGTGTGGTTGTAGACTGCATCCATGTGATAAGTGAGGTTCTCGCCGTGAAAATGAGAAAAGTCCACCTGGCCCTTCTTATGGTTGACTGAGCTGACGGTGACAATGCGCGACGGCGCTGAACGCTTCATCAGGTCTGGAGTGAAAGAGACGAGAAGGAGAGTCACGACAATGACAGGCAGTGATGTAGTATTCACAATGTGCTGCTGCCAGACTTACCCAGCAGCAGGTTGGTGAGAAGAAATGGTCCAAGGTGGTTGGTGGCAAAAGAAACTTCCAACCCATCATCGGTAATCTTCCTGGGTAAACCTGAAAGTAGAATAATAATTAAACGTGATTAGTGATTTGGATTGGTACTGACAAGTGAAAGAGTGAGTACAAATCTTATAGCAATGATTCAACATATCGTTTGTTCTATTAGTGCCTTATGGTACGACTATGATTCAGTTTCTATTGTGGGAGCAGGCATCACCTGATACTCCAGCATTGTTGATGAGGATGTGGAGCGCTGCCTCCTCCTCAAGAATCCCCTTAGCAAATCCCCTGACAGAGTCCAGCGACGATAGATCCACCAGACGCAGGTGGACATCAGAGTTTCCTGTTTTCTCCCTGATCTCTTTAAGAGCTGCTGAGCCCCGCGCCTTGCTTCGACAGGCCAGGATAACTCGTGCCCCACGTCGTGCAAAGTCCAAAGCAATGAACTTCCCGATCCCTGACAGAGTGGAGAGCAGTGGAGAGTATTTAAAGAGCTTGAACCGTTGAAGGACAGTTGCTGACTGAACAGAATCCCCAATACAGTATGAGGTTATTACCATAGTATTGACCAAAGAAGATGTAGCTGAATATCGGGCACAGAAGAAACAATATCATATACAGTATCTAAATCGTGAACGCTCACTACGGCATTCCTTAGGTAACTAGCATTCGTTCAGATTGAGCTGATCCCACCCTCATGCATGAAGGTCTTCCTGAACAGGTCAAGGGCATCACTACTGAAGCTTACAGAAGATCTTTGTAGACGTGATTAAAAATAATTCAAGCTACAGAGAAGAAGGAGTTGCAGTGAGCGCAAAGGACAGTGGCAGAGGTTAATGACAGTGAAGTGCTTGATCAGAAGCTCCATGAGTCACAACTGTGTGGTGGACTGCTGTTGTTTGCCCGCTTGCCATACTTGCCCCTGCAGTTCATGTTTACAACGCCATCCACACTAGATGCTGTCAGATGTGCTTGTGGCCACATCACTTGAGTCAATTTTACCAGGCAAATCCTGGTCCGACTGTAGCTTTAGTCAGCAGTGTCAGTACAACAATTTGTCTAAAGTTTGGCAACATTAGCTACCATTAGTCAATATAAGCTACTGGTCATACCAGACCGAGAAAGGCTGTTATCCCTTGAGTGTATTAAACTGAACAAGCGTGTGCTTTATTGTTCATGAATACAGCGTTACACTGTAACGACTTATTGATGGTGAAAGTAGTGGAACATTTAGCAGTTAAAGAGCCAGATTTTTTCCTCAGAAATTGGTGGAGACCAAAACAGATCTAAAAAAAAAACTGTGAATATTAGACTTGTACTTAAAGTAAAGGTGGCCAGAAACTCAACACTAAATGACTAATGTTGCTCTGTGTCTGTTAGATGTGCAAATGGGCAAGTGTCTGCTGGCATGTAGACCATAACAACATTATAATGGAAATAATAATGATGTTTACAACTTGTTCTGCTGCCCAAAAATGGTGAAAAAGAAATCTATGCAGCTTTACATTTACTGCGATCTGCACCTCTAACTGTATGCAGAGGCACCGCTTGAGCCAGTTTCCAAACACTGGGGACTACACTGGGATGTAATGAAATGCTGAAATAAATATGCAATATGCTCTGTAAAGATTAGAGCAGATGGACGTACAGTAAGGATCCAAGTTGTTCTCATCCATCAGCTTTGTATCAAACAGAAACCGGTTGGCTACACGCACTCACTAAACAGAAAACAGATGTCAGATTCATAACTTGGAGATGAGAACACTTTAAAACCGTCCGTCTTTAGCCAGGTTTCGGATGGGATTCAGGTGGGCACTGTCATTATGATTTTAGGGTCCAAGAGACCAAAATAGTCAGACTATCCACTTTTTGTTGGCAAACCTTTAATGTACAAATGAAAAAGCCTCCATAGGATTACGTGACTGAAGCATGTCTAGGTGAATTTGGGAACATAGCAGAATGTTTATGGTAATGGGTGACACTCCTGCTCACGCCATAGTCCCCATGAAAACAGTGTATCTCAAACGGTTTCTGTGATATGGCATCATGCTGATATCTACAGAGTTTATGCTACTGCGTCCTCATGTCTTCCCAAGCAGTGGTATGATTGCTTGGAGAGAAGGTTCAGGCTTGGTGTGCCTCAAAGCAACAGGGCAGGAAGAAGGAGGAGCGGGGTGGGTGGTGACAAAGTAAACAGAGATTGAACATTTGGAAAAGAAAATTGCTGGTCTAGTTTAGCTTCACTGGCCATAACAACTATAATGTGCTCCTCTTTGATGTGTTCTGATTGAGCTGTGCGGAAATGAATGTCTCCCTGTTGTGGGTTGTTATCATATGCCATCTGTGATTTGTGATACCTTCTCCTTTTTAAAGTCATTATTTTCAGAAGTGCATTAAGTGAATTATGACTTTTGGTTATCTGAGCTTACTGCCCACTAATACTTTACCCGCCCAATCAAATAAAAAATAGGGACAACTATGTGGAAAACTGCCCAATCTGGCAACACTGCCAATGCGTTGTACAAGTAGTTCTTTATCATTTGGTTCATTTTAAATGAGGAAAGTATCAACAAAGTGGTCAACATCATGGGTGAGAGAAATGTTGCTTGGGGTTAGGCTAGAAAATCTGGTGAATACATGGAGTAGCTATTGTTCCAAAATGGCGGCATCAATATGCGACTTGGTGCCTTGCAGACAGAGTGCAACGCGTTATACTCTGTTGGCTTTAACTTTGATTGTGCCCAAAACGAATCCACGGCTGGAAAACAAGGGTGAATGTCTGATGTAATGATTATATTACACGTGGTTTAAATGATTCCGTAATCATCAGACATTGAAGTCCTTTGACCTAAGAGGTACAACAGGTGTTTGTGTACTTGTAGTGAGTACAATTTACCAGTTGACCTAAGGGAAGTGTTGGCTTTAACTTTGATTGTGCCCAAAATGAATCCAAGACTCACGGAGACGTCTTTGTTTTAAGATATTGATTATTGGAAGTCTGTAAGGACTTCAGAATGCAATAGATCAGATATCTAACTACGCATAGTGACTTCGCTATGCGTAGTTAGATATCTGATCGAAGGAGACCAGGTATCCTCCGCCTGAAGGACCAATCCCCTCTGCCATGAAATCCATATGGGGTAAAGTATCAATTATGCCCCAAAGTTATGGAACACACTGCCAATAGATATCAGGGAAGCAGAGGAACTACATACAGTATCTTCAGTAGCTAAGGCACAAGCTAACATAACACTGCATAGCTTTCTGATTTAGCCACATTCCACTTCACATGTCACTGTTAGAATGTTTTAGCTTAATTTACAGCAATATACTTAGTCTACAACTAATATTTGGATATTTCATTGATAAGTAAAATGTTTGCTGCAAACGTAGGTATACTGAGTGTTGTGCTGATGCCTCACATCTGAAGCCCCTTTTGTCTTCTTAAAGTCTCAGTTTTTCAGTTTGGCAGCTTATAAAAACTTAGTTCTGGTTTGTTTGCCCTCTTGGTAGAGCGGCATACCACACAGCAGCATTTAGGCATGCTTCTGTTGTTTGCTAGCAGACCAGAGTGACAAGGAGGCACCATCACGCAATACATGGAGAGCGAGCCATTGTTTTCTGTGCTTTCTGCAATCACGTGTTGATGCTTCTACATTGGTCAGGTCTCCACTTGTTTCATTTTGGTACAAACTGAGGACAAGCTACGAAAGAGTGGTCGCAAATCTCATTTTTTCGGCCACACAAGATGGATATCATCACGTTCTCAGTGGAGATGGATTTCACTCGCACTTCCTTTCAAGCTTCCTAGTTCGGCTACAGTGTTTGAGGTTTGCAGCAGTGCAACTATATTGGAGCTACTTAATCCTTACAGTTATGTGACTCAAGACCAGCATTTTAGGTGAGTTGTTATAGCTGGATTAACCCAACCCATTAATCTCAGTGACCTCCTCATTTTTCCTGCTTTCTGTGCAAAATGCATCTACCCATCTTATTCCTTGAGTCAGGTACAGACCCTGCCAGCTTCACATTCTGCCTGGTCCCAGATACCAACTAGTACTACTTTCCTGGAATACTACCTGCAGCCAGGTTTGCACTGTGCAGAATTAATTTGTGGTAATTTGATTGTCATTTAACATTGATTTAGGCCATCAAACTATAGTTGGCACAGGTGTCTTCTTCAATACAAGGCTTTCAGATTAGCTAATAATCATCAATCGTCAGTGCTCTCTTCATTTCGGTTTACATTGTGTCAAGTTGCCACAAACCATTTGACACACAGTGAACCTGAGGCCCCTCAGAGCCCCTCAACCATGGCAATTTCCCGCTTTGCACTGTGGGTAGTCTGGCATTGTAAAGCACTTGGGTTATTATCTAACAATGAAATAAGCAAAACCTGACAAAGATAATAGAAGGTACAAACTGTTCAATTGGAATCCAGAGGAAAGCTTCATATGATTGTCAATAATTACGAATAATTAAGGTAAAAGAGCAGAGGGTTCACATGAGACATAATACATCAGCAACTAGGCTTATACCCTGTACATGCAGTCTAATCTTACAAACATCACAGTAACAAACACCACATTGCAATAAATGCAATATTAATTTTGTACAATGCTGTATACATCATAATAAAAAGGAACCAATGTCAATAGAGCAGCATTAGTAAAAGTGTAACAAGTGCTTGGGAGAGAGATTTGCACAAAAATCAGAATACATTTACTGTCCAACAACATCTGTTTCCTGATAATTGAGTGGAGGGGGAATAACATGGTGAGTAATGGTAAATTACTGGGTTATTAGTAATAGTGACTATAGTGCAAATATTTGGAAACTATTCTTGCTCCCCTCTGCAGATGATTCAGTAACCTTGCTGAGTGGGAGTTATTCAGGAACTTGTGATCAGTTAATTGTTGCTGAAAAACAATTCTTTTCTAATTGATCCAGCTGCAAGAGGATTTAGTTACAAGTCAGCCTCTCTCTTTACTTTACTTTCATTTTCAGTCGCTAGCCTGCAAACGTGATTGTGACATATTGCTCTGCAGCAGCTCATACTCGTATCCCAATGTTGTCATGTCGCTCATTCACAGCCACTGTGAGAAATAAAAGCGTGACTGTCTATGTCTTTGCATTCGTTTCACTCTAAATTCTACTCAAGGGCAACAAACACAGAGGCTATTAATAGAATCATTTATGATTAAAAAGATTAAAAGAAATTCAGCAAATCCTCAGGTCATGATGGCGTCTCCTGTCCAATGTGTCTGTTGAAGGGAGCGCTGGAATAAATGGCCCTTAGAGATATGATCACATGCACTCAACTTAAACAGCAAGCAGCAAGCAATATATATATATATATATATATATATATATAAACAACTAAAAACTCATTCCTCTTATCCATTAATAAACAGTTAGCCCCGTATTCCACCTGTGTTGGCTCCTGTCACTATGGCCGTCCTCCCGTTCATGCGCGCGGTGCAGGCTCGTGGCTCCCAGCGCGCTCTCCTCTGAAGGCGCACGACGACCGCGAGCAGCGCGGCGGCAACAGCCCAGAGCGGGTGGCGGAGGATCTCTGACCAAGCCATTCCACTCCCGTCCCGGCAGCAAGTGAGAGCGGGTGGGGACCCGAGATCAGCCGGGTTCCGTGTAAGGTAGGTGGGCCTACAAACGTCCACAGCGAGCGAACCCGCGGCTCGTTATGAAGCCGTGTGGCATAATCCAGTTGGGGCAGTGAGGAGCTGTGCTGTTGCTGGTGTTAAAGATTAACTCCCCGCAATTAGGACATCTGCTTTTACTGTTCTTCGCTGCTCCGTGAAGGTGAGAACAAAACCCAGCTCACAGCGGTTCACGGGTCAGGGGTCCTCAAGTCAGTGGCGTGTCCAGACATTTTTTCCTGGGGTGGCCCAAGTGGGGCACTGACTTCTACAGGGGGGGACCTCGGACCCTCTTGGGGGCCAATCTTTCCCCCGGAAAGAATAGTTTTTATATTTTAAAGTTGAATGCATCAATCTGGTGCAAATTAAGAGCAAGATCAAGAGGCTAGATCTGTGATGAATTTGTGCTATTTTAAACAGGATTGTTCTCTTGTAAACAATTTAATCGTGTTTGGATGGACCTGAAGCTTAAACTGCTCTGTATTTAAAGTAGTTCAAACTAGCTCCATCTCCAGCTGCAACAGTAACATGCTGCTGACACTCATATTTCAGTTTTAATAATCACATTATGTATAATAATATAT
>JAVQJV010095124.1:0-26101 GCA_036024995.1 Gadopsis bispinosus
TACATAAAAATAATGATTGCATTCTTTTATTATTCTTTTATTTTTGCCACGTACATACAGTTTGTTGCTGAAACCACAAATGTATCCGCACATGACAAACAAAAGGCTTTAGTTAGCCATGAAGCATTTTTTGACATCGGATGTGTTTTAATTAAAATCGCAGCGTCTGACAGTTTGAGAATAGGTCACAGTGCAGAAAGGTATTGAATATGTGACCTCTTGAATCATGTATAGGTTCATTATGAAAGGACAAAAAGAAATCCCTCTTCACCTGGGGTACTTTGCCTTAATGTGTATGAAAGAGTCTTGGTCATTTGTGTGTGTGTGTGTGTGTGTGTGTGTGTGTGTAAGGGAGCAGAAGGCCAGGCAGTGTCAACTTAATCAGGCCTCAGCTGGACGGACTGTAAATACAGTATCGTTCCCTCTTCCACCCTGACTTCCCACCTCCCACCACCACCAGACCCCCTGCAGACATCCCTAATTCGGGCCTACCTCTGTCATGTGTCATGAGGTGCCCGGCCCCTCCAGCCCAAAACATACACACACACACACACACACACACACATACACACACATGCATACACACTGCTGAGATGAAGGAAGATGGGAAACAGGGGAGACAGAGAAGACGGGGTGGAAGATTGAGGATGGGGGGTAGTGGGGGGAGGAGGCAGACCCACCGTGTGCCAGCTGGTGTCGTGCCCCCGAGTCATGACTCATACTTTACCATCTGTCTCACCGAGCGCGCACACACACACACACACACACACACACACAAAAACACCCCGGCACGTCTCGTGAGCCATTCGCCAATCTCACACGTGTTTGTTGCTGTGCACACGCTGATGAATGCAAAGACAGTTACACACACACACACACACACACACAC
Source organism: Gadopsis bispinosus (assembly GCA_036024995.1). Classification (NCBI taxonomy): domain Eukaryota; kingdom Metazoa; phylum Chordata; class Actinopteri; order Centrarchiformes; family Percichthyidae; genus Gadopsis; species Gadopsis bispinosus. The sequence goes on from JAVQJV010095124.1 coordinate 890, forward strand.
ACACACACACGCAGGTGTGACAGTAAGACAGATGACTGGTGGCTCATCACAGTGTAACTCCCCCTCTTGGCCAAACACTGATTCATGTCGACATCTCAGACAGTTGCCTCTGTCTCAGTGGAAGGAGCCAATCTGAAACTGCTGTCAAGAAAACAAAAAAAAAAACACCCCAGAAAATCAACAGTTGCAGAACTGTGAAATGGAGTCTGACTCCTCAACTGGGGGTTCATATTAAAATGCTTTTTCCTTTACCAGAGTGGATTAAGGCATAATGTTTTACATTTTCTTTTAGATGAGAAATGATTATCAAATTACTTTAGCAAATAAGCAAACACCCATTCAAAAACATATAAATTTAAGACTAATTACAATTTGATTGCAAATGCAAAACTGATCTCCAGGGCCACATTACATGACATCTTGGGACAACGAACCTTTGAGCCTGTAGTGGTTTTTCATTTTGCCGTTAACAGCCGCACTTTATGGACACAATTATGTGTTTTGCTCTTATTTACTCACCTTCAGTTCCAGCACATTTCCTGGCCTTCTATCAGAGCATGTACAAGCGCATTCAGAAAATACAGCAATTTGGGAGCAATCTTGTACTGCCTTGTTTAGTTTCTCCCTCCCTCCCAAACATCATTAAACTGAACCATTTAGTAAACTCTAAAACAATTCTCCATCTCAAATATTTCTTTGCCCACTAATCAGAACACGCGGCTCCCAATTACCTAGTAGAAAGCAGCACATGCCTTTTGAAAAGCACCCCTCTTGGGAACGGAGCTACAGTATTAGTTCAGCAGGCGCGCACCAGACACACTGTTGATCTACTAGCAGCGAAAAACTAGGTCTCCTATAATGGTCTTTATGTAAGCACGCACGGAATAAGCAAAACACCAGCTGAAAGCGTACGTCATGTCAGTTTGTGGCAATCGGGTTGAAATAATCAAACATTTTTTAAAAGCCTCGTGGAGAGAAAAAAATTTAAAAATAGGCTGGCGCACTTGCAGAGCAATTAGGCTTTTCTGTGCAGTTGTGCCCTAGCAATTCCGCAAGCCTGATTTCAGATGAGTGGCTTCGATTCATCTAATTTAGCTATCGCTTTACAGCACATGTTTTGCGTGCTGTGCTTCTTCTTTTTTTTATTACATTTTTTGGGTCCCCCCCCTCCCCTCACACTGTTTCAACACATCCATCTGTGGGCTCTCTAGTTATTCATGTCGCAGCTGAAGTCATTAGGAGTGCTGCTGAAAATGCTGATTATGAATTAGTTACACATCTACTAATTGCGTGTGCATTAGTGGCTCAGCACTCACTAGCTAACAGCAACATTTAGCTCAGTCGACAAAACAAACTTCTCCTCCCCCCCCCCCCCCACCGCATTGGTAGCAAGCTAACAAGCTGCTCTCTGTTCCTGTCTCTTTGGTTGCAGGTGCTTCTCGCGGTCGGATCACTTGGCGCTACACATGAAGAGGCACATCTGAGGAATTCGAGAGAGGTCAGCAGGAGGGGACGGGGATGGAGGCGGAGTGGAAGAAGGAGAGGGAGCATCATCTGCAGATAAATAACACAGTGGATGTTAGAGAGAGACAGCGGGATTGACTCAAATAAACGCTAGATCTGGCCATTCTGGACTGGAGGAAGAGGGATCACACGGGGGGGGGACGCTGACTACAGACAGAAACACAGGCGGGCTGACAGACGGATCCTAATTGGCTCTGTCAATCTGCGCTCAGTTGGTCCATACGTCGTCACCTCACAAATGACTCCCGGTGTTGTCGCATGGACGATACAGATGCCCCATCCCACCCTTCGTATGTGTTTCAGTGGGATGAATGGTGGACCACGTGCCTGTAGTTGGCAGCTCTTTGTTGTAGTCGTCCTTGCCGTCTTTGCAATCGTCCCTCGGGTGAAACGCTTCCAAAATGTCAGCCCAGCAGCGGTGCGCTCACCGACGCCAAACTGGACCAGTTGTACAGTAATTTTAAAAACAGTAACTGCTGTTTGTATATTCAAGATTTCCTCTTCTTAGAAAGTTCCTCGAGCCCGAGGAGAACAGTTGATTTCCAACAGTAGCTAAAGAGCATCATCTCACAGGGTAAGCAAGCAAGAAAGCTGGCTTTCTCTCCTTCAAACACAGCCTTTACAATTCACCAAAGGGTTTATAATCTTATATAAAACAGATCATAATTTGACAATAATTTGTCACATCTGCCACCTGGATCCATTTATAAATCCTTCTGTTTGGATGGCACCAGAGCACCTGTTAGCATTTCCCGAAGGTTTGAAGCTGGGACTGATGCGCTGTGAAGACTGAGGTTTGTCCAGAGTACTGGCTTGCTTTATGAACATCATCCGTTGAGGATTACTAATTAGGCTAACTAAGATGCTCTGGGAATGACTGTTCACCTGCTAGCATGTCAGCTAAACCCAAGCGTCTCAAGAGATGCTAGATTTTTCCTCTCCAGGATCTCAGCTCTTACGAGTTGTCATCAGGAACTGTTGCACAATTGACTCCCTGCAAACGTTTGTAAAGAAATTCCCCACCGTCTTGAACTGGGTGACAATTCGGGTCTCACCAAACGTTGGCTTTCACATGCCGTCCAAGTGCGGACAGCCACCCGCACAAGTCGAAGCAGCTAGCTGACTGCGATAGCACACCGGACGCAAACGCGATCACTATGTATGATAAAGGCTGTTTTGTTTCTAAGACTCTCCTATTTGTTCAAAACTGACCGTTGAAAAGACCATTTTGAAGAACACATTTGGAAATGATGGAGCCAAAATAAGTGTCTACTAGATGCCTGAAATGATCTCTTTGGCCTTTGAGAGTGATTGGCACCTGTGTTTTTGTCCTGTTCACACCACATGCAGATCTCTCCTAATCGGGCCCTATGCATATCCAAGGACATTCCTGCTGACTTCCTGACCATAAATGTCTGTGTCTGAATGCAGATTTCTGCCCTGCTGGACACGGAAGGACTTGTAGGATTGACACGTGACACAAATTCAATCAGTTGGGTGGCTCTTCTCAGAGCAAATCAATGTGAATGTATCTGTTGTAAGTCTGTACATGTTGCTGGGCCCATGAAAACATTGGAGCGTGGCTGGTAAGATCACACCAGACACCGTTTGCGTTTATACAGCTGATTCTCTTCTTCATGTTAGAATTTAACGGCGGGTCAAGGCGGGAGGCGTTTACTGGTCGTACTGGACCAGCGGGGGGGTCATGAGTGCAGGTTTCCAGTGGGTGGGTGAAATGGGTTATGGGAGGAGAAGCTGTGCTCAGTCAGCAATGATAACTGCCCCATCAGCTCATGGAACTGCAGCGGAGTGAAACCCACACACATGCACTCCTAGAAAACTGGAATTAACATTTGTCCTTGGCGGTCTGACTCTTGTCTGACGGGACAAAGACACGTGCAATCCAGATGTTGCTCTTTGCCGCACTACAGTTAAGTGTCACGTCTTTAATTCACAAATCGAAATGAATTTTGGACGAACGTCGACGCGACTCAAGCGCACACAAATCACACTGGCAGACTCGGGCAAACGCAGAATGTCAGGATTCTTACAGACTCGATTGGGAACAGCTACGTCAAGGTGTTTGGTCTTCATTTTACAAGATATTTAATACGCTGAGGCAAAGTGAGGCACACAGCAGGCTGCTTTTTGGCAAGGGAGACAGTAAATTGATTTCACTCAGTGTACCAGAGGCGCATTTCAATTTCGGGTATGAACGCAGCGCACCTCAATCATATCTAGTCATGATCTGTCTGCGGCTCTGGAAGCAAAAACTGTATCACCTCCTGCTTCGCATAAATATTGGAACTCTTTCCGCCTAAATGCGCAACGTGCAAACACGCCAGACTCCCTTTTATAGTGAACATCTAGGTGACGGGCCTTCACTTGCGACGACAGGAGGGAGTGACCACAATAGAAAGCAAATGATACAAGTTTTAACTGCTGGTTTATTTTCAAGAAGACCAGGAGTTCTGGCGGGTCCCCCAGGTTGCAGCTACCAACACCATCAATGCTCCCAGTCATCCTTTGCGTTTGTCGGCATTAATAAAAGTCACGGACACTGACAAACATTTTGAGATTCGGCATGTAGGAGATCTAAAAACATCCAGTTCAGGTGGGAGTGTCAGAGCAGGTCAGCAGGTTTGTGGTTCCTGTTTAGCCTGACTCTCCACGAGGAAGATAAAATGAAGAATAGCAGCTTAACCCATGGGTTAAAATTGTATCATCAACGGCAGCTCTACTTGTGTGTTTTCAGTTTTTTCAACGGGACACTCTCCTATTTATCTGAATGGTTGCGATTGTGTGGGAATGTGCTGCTCGGTAGTGTTTTTTATTTTTTTGTTTGTGTTCATGTCCTGTACCAATCATAGACGACTGAGGATTTTGGACTGATTGATGGGACTCTTAAGGAGCCAAGACATGGAAATGTTCAAATTTTCAAAGGACAGTTCATAAGTTTGGGCTTGCCACCAACAAGGCTCATGCTCGAAAACTGGGACTTTCAAATGTGAATGTGTTTTCATGTTGTCCGCCGGGGATGCGGTTCAGCTCTGTGTCATCTTAATGAATGATTGTCAAGTCTGCTGTGCCTGTGTGTTCTTTGTCTGTTTGTATTTGCACTCTGAATTCTTTTTTTGGAAAAAAAAAAAAAAAAAATCACTTGCATATCTAATGTTTTCTGTCCGCTTGTACACTACACTCCGCGCGGCGACCCTGTGTGGCGAAACGCTGATCACGAAGTCTGTATAGTAGCTGTTTTTAGCACAAATGTACACACTCATGCATACATGCTCCGTGGATCTACACACCTACACCGTGCATGCAGACACTGCCTAAACGCACAGACTCATACACAGAAAACACACACACATACTTGAACGTACTCAAAAATACACACACACACACACACACACAGACACACACACACACACACGTGCGTGCTCTCTCTCTACGTTCTCCTTGGGTGTTTTTCACCATTTTTCATGCCACCATGTGCGAGTCGGAGATCCAGACTGCGGCTCTTGCTCTCAGCTGAAGGGGGGGGGGGGGCACGCGCATTACTATGTGTGACACCACCTCTGTTTCCACCAGGTCTGAATTCTGAATTTCAAATCAAACGCACCCCCTTTTTCTACCAGCATTCCCTCATTGCCCCCCCACCCCCACCATCCTTCCATTTTCTCAGATATGATCCCTTTCAACTCCACTCCTCTGTCCGACTCCCCCCTCCCCCTCCACAACCTCTCCCTTCCTCACTCCACCTTTTTCCTCCGTTGTCTTTCTCCTTTCCTTTTCGCTGTACAAAGTGTTTCAAATTTATCATTTGTATATTATGATGTATGGGTACGATAATGTTCTTTATTATGGAAAAATGAGAAAGATTTATTTTTGTTACCGGTTTGTTTCATAATTCCTTTTTTAAATTGGTATTGTAATATCTCTATGCAAGGAAATGTTCGGTGAATCGTTTTTATTTAAGAATGTAATTATGTGTAATAAATGGTAGAAGCAGATTGGCTGGAGTATTCACAATTCTTGGCTGGTCTGTTAATGGCTGTTTCATCCAGCAACAATATGCACCTAATCATCCATCTTCTCGTAGAATATTTTCTGATTCCTTATCAAGTCTCAATCACAGAGCCATTCAGTTTGCTAACAATGAGCGCCCGGAGTGCACCCGTTTGCTTTTATTCTCACTGACCAGACACCTTTCAAGGACTGGCTGGTTTGGGTTTGCTGCATTTTCAGAGTTAAATCTGCAAACCAACTGGGTTAGAGTGGGCAGGAACATTAATTTACACCCTCCTTTTTTCTGCTATTTGCAGCCAACCACCCCTGGATGACAAAAAAAAAAGCCTCTGATTTATCGTTCCTTTTGATCAAACACAGGAAATGGGCCAGAATACCTTCACTTTGCCTGAATGCACTCTCTCGTTGTCTGCCAGTGAGGGAGCTACAGCATGTTAATTACATCTGTTACCATCCAAGGTGATGACTTATCTGCTATTCTTGCCTTTTGACCATGACTAGCTGATAAAAGGGTAATCGAATAACTAATGGCTAATTAGGGAGTAATTACTTCCTGGTAAATGGCCCTATGCAATGTATTAATTCTCCTTGGGTCTGGCAGTGAGAAACTCCCATAAGGTTTTTTGTTTCATTTAATGCTCCCTAATTGAAATGGGCACCCTCATCAAGAAGCTTACATGTATCTGTCGAACCTAATGTTCTTTTATCTGTAATTACAGACAGCCCCATATTATCTACCTAACTACACTTACTACGTCAATCCCAGAGACATGTTATGAAATTCGAAACGATGCAGTCATTTTTCAATAAAGGTCGCATGTCCCATGAGCGCGTCTCGATCGTCATTCCCATTCCATGCGATGGAAATGAGGTTGCATGTGAGTTCACAGCAGAGCTAAATGGTCTTAATGTGTTTCAGCAGATGGGCGACCACGTTCAGATCAACACATATTCATAAAGGTTAACACACCCGTTCAAAATATCTGCAGGCAGTCTTTCTTTTTTTTTCGTTTTTTCCTTTCTGGTGTGTTTGAGACCCAACAGAGCCTACAGCCATGCTGACAGCAATCCATCCAATAGTCTGGATCAATATAACCGACTGACCGACAGAATAATATTACCATATTTCCACTCAAAAAATGTCTTAGCATACATCAGGACATAATCTCATGAACCTGATGAAATACCAACAATACATTTTGGTTAATATATCCCTAAACCAAGTCGGACCACACAGTTTGGAATGAAAAATGGAATTTGAACACGCACACGTTCCACACATTTCCTTCTTTTCTAATAGCACTTGATAGCTGGTGAATCAATGCACTGACACACTGTGGAAAGAGGTGGATTTGTTATCCAGCTAATTACACCGGGGATCCCAGGCAGAATAATCTGAATAATAGAAAAGCTGAGTTGATAAACACGACTGTTGAATGCTTGGTTACATGCACTCTGTCGCCCTGTCTCTGTTGTTTCCACTCATCTGCATCAAATGATAGCATCTCTGTAAATCTTGCAGGATAAATGATAATAGGATTAAAACGTCCCGTGATATTATCTTATAAACATGCATGTGTAGCATTCAGATTTTGTGTTTATGTGTACGTACTGCAGTATTTATTCCATGCATGGATGACGGCAATGTACTTTATATGCACAGAGATGCTCGTATGTGTTGGTGTCCGTAGGTATCAGGAAGTTAAATTCATTATTATTTTGCAACCTTGAATTTAGAAGCAAAAAATTAAGGCCCTAAAGGCTTTTTTTCATCCAGACTTTTCAAATATACTGTCTCATTGTTCGGTATCCTGCCGGCTTATCAGCTTGCCCTTGGTTCGTCTACTGTCTCTGCACCGCTATTCGCCGCTGAAACACCTTAGCGCATTTCAGAAATGTTGTTCTTTGTTTTATATACAATGACTCAGCCGTAGCTAACGCCATTGTAGGAGGGTGTAAATGGTGTGACGGCGCTGAATTGCAGCGACTGTAATGAAAGACTGATTCTCCAGGCAAGGCAGTGATTCACTTAACCAGCAGAACATAAGGCCCCCTTTTTTCACGTGGGTGTGCAACAGAAGATTTCACCAAGGGAGCTGCCAGTGGCTGTGGGTGTCTTGTAGGCGTTTGGCGGCCATATAGGGATGTTTTTGTCGCATCTGGCAGTGTGGCGATGCCAGCACACTGGGATGCAGAGCTACAAGTTTAAATCCTCCCTCACAATATCTCATTCCACGCTTAGACCGTCAGAGGACTCTGCCACTAACTCGGGTGATGACAAGGACTCCTTGCTAAGATTACATAGAACTACTTTGCGGCTAATCTGCATGAAGTCAGGCTTCAATCTGAGATGCCTCAAAATCTGCTGTTGCAATGGCCACGCCAGGCTTGAGGCTTGTTCTGCGAAGGATTGTGAACCATGGATTCTTTGGTTTCATGCCATGAGCAGCCAAGTGCTCAGGTATTTCCAATTATAGGGAATATGTCGAGGCAGCCCTCGGTAATTAAAGCCTAATCATGGCTCTGGATTCAGAGAAGCATCCTCATCAAGCTTTCATTAGTCTTCCTCCTTGTGATGCCCAGCAGCAACCCAACCCCCTTTAGGGATGCTCGGATAGCTGGTTCCCAAACCAAATCTATTAATTTAGTGGGGTAAGAGTAAAAGAGTAAATGAGTAAAAGTTCAAATTGTAACTCTGATAGACAAAAGAATAAAAGGAAAAAAGGATCTCTGTTTAGTTTTGAGCAGTAAAAGCAATGTTCTGAAGAATAAGTGTCAGTACCATGAAAGATGACATAATAACATAATGTTTTCGCTCTTCTTTTCATTTCACGTTTTAAGAAAATTACGCCTGAGACAGGGGAAATTAATTTCCCAATTGTAAAGTGGCATCACATGTACTGTGTTGCCACTCATCGTTGCCACACACACACCCCCCCCTCCCCTCTCCCCAAAAGAAATGCTGCACAGCCCTTGAAACAAGAGTGTGCATTTGTCCTAGATGTACAAGAGCTCTGTTTCCCATTTTTTCCAACTGGGGCCGTGTATATTGTGCATGTATCTGTCCTTCTCCCCCCCCCTCCCACTCCAAGCTGCTGAATGCTTTTACACTTCAGAAATAGATTTGAATGAAACTGCAGGCGCGAGCAGCTGGATAGGCTGGTGGTCTTGTGCTCTGAGAGAGATCAACCAGGGCGCCATGTGAGAGCACCTGGCTCTCTCCTATGTGCTGCCTGTTTGACAGACAGCGCAGACACCTGGAAGCCCGGTGAGAGAGCGCAGTGTAAAAGTCACTGCTGCTGTACAGGGCCATGCATTATGCAGGAAGCTCTCTCTCCCGCTCCCTCTCTCTGCCCCCTGCTCTGCGGTAAAAATAGATCAACAGACCTGAGTGTTCAGCTCTTTTTTATGCTTCTCACTTTCACTCGGATCTAACCAGGTGCAGCGGCTGCTGGCTCCCACCTCAGATTTCGTTGCCTGAATGTTTGTGTATCCGTGTGCGAGTTTAAACACGCGTGTGTTTGCACACACTTTTGAGTGTGTGTTTATCCACCGGGGCTGAAGCATGTGTGCATGACTTATCAGTGTGCCGCTGCACTCGGATTTTAATAAAAGTGGGATATTAGTCTCGCAGTAGTGTTGCCTGCTAGTACGCTGGGAGAGAGGGTATGATGTGATCACACAGGGTCGGTCATTGGTGGCATGGAGGGTAAATGGTAAATGGTAAATGGACTCTTTCTTATATAGCACTTTTCAACCGAAACGGTTCCCAAAGCGCTGTAACAGTAATCTAAGCTAGAACAGTAGTCTAATTATAAAACGTGCAATAAAACCAGGCCAAAGATATGTGGACACACTATGCTTTTGTGTTCTTCTGGATTTGGGTCTGTTAGGATGTGATCTTTAGATATTTTCCAACTTTATAGAAGACCTGTCCTGTTTCTATATAACAATATCCACAAGCATAAAGCCAGAAGGCAAGAAAGAACATGACTGGCCTGCACAGAGCCCTGACCTTATACCTTAATGATGAACTGGAACGCTGACTGCAAGCCAGACCTTATTGCCAAACATCCCAGCCCAACATCACTGATGCTCTTGTGGCTGAATGGGAGCAAGTCCCTGCAGCCATGTTCCAAAACCTTGTGGAAAGTGCTCACAGAAGAGTGGAGGCTGTTGGTTTTGAAATAAGACGTTAAATGACCACATGTGGGTGTCACCTTTTGAGCGTCCATACACTTTTGGCCCCATAATGCACCTGCTGCCATCATCCATCAGCTGAGACTTGTTTAACTCACACAGTATTATAAACTTTTAGGACATTTTGTAAGAAAGATGCCAAATCTACAGATGTAGGTGGATAAAAACTTCCTTTTTTTTTTTTGTAAGTTTGATGCTGAGACCAAAGTTAAAGAAGTACATTTTTCCTACGTGTGTATAAGTGCATGCATGTGTATGTGTGTAAAGGCCTCCTGCTGCTGAGGCCAAAGGCTCACCGAAGACCAGTGATCCGTGCCTATGACCACAGAGTTCTCCGGCTCCTCCCTGATTGCCATTCCGCTGCTAATTAATCAGCCTTGCTTAACGAGTTCACGCTGATAACAAGGTTGGAAGGAAAGGTCGCCCCATCACGCTCACTTCAACTGGACCCCGTCAATAATGAGCCTGCCTGGGAGGACAGGTACACACACACACACACACAGAGGTAATCATCCAAAAGATAAATAAAGGACTCAAAGAATCTGCTTCTGCGGTGAGAAAGACAGATGAACCAGAATGTGCCGGTGCAGAATTGACTTCTTTTGTGCGGGTCGATCTTACATAAGCTTTCAGAATTTGATTAGTTTGAAGCGTCACTCTCGGGAGTGAGGGAAAGGCAATAGCAAACTCTTTAACTGACTGTATATTTTATCTTCTTCTTCTTCTTCTTTTTTTGCCATGACGTTTCACGTTTCCTGTGTTTCTCCTTGAATTATAAGCCTCTGAATTTTAATCCTTTGAAATAGCACTGGCACAGTAAAATTCTCCACTGAAACTCAGGCTGGTTGAAATGCCTTTAGTGCGTTAGAAGGACTTCAAGGGTACTGGTGGTTTTGCATGTTTCCGCCTATTAACTATAAATGTACATTACCAATAACCATTTTCAAAAGCATACATTCCGTTTTTAAAATCCATCTGAATTATTAAAAACCAACATGCAAAGACGTCAAACTTGATTGACATGGGCAATGGCATCAGGGTGGAAATGTCCTCACCTTAAATGTTTTTGGCAAAAGTTACATTTTGTAGCTGCTAGCGGGGATTGTGTTGGTATCCATTTCTTATTGGAGCTTTGACATGGAAGACATGAGGTTTAGCTCTTGACAAGCTGTGTTTTTTGGGGGGGAATGTAGCCTGGAAGAAAACATAGACCTTCATTAGTGAGTTGTCCATATTATGTTTTTTAAGGGTGCACTTAATAACGGCAGCTTTCTGGGCCTGTGTGAAACAGCCTGAGAGACGCCTGATAAGATCTGTTGCCATGCATTTTGAAACATTTTTGAAAAACCCTGAAAGGAGAATGTAAAGGCAGCAGGAGGAGAACTGTAGATGTTCCTTTCTTGAATTTCTTCCAGGGTTTCATAGTTGACAGGATCAAACTGTGCCATGCTAATTGAAATGGTTTTAAGTGGACACAATACAGACCTCCCTGATGTTTAATAAGGATACATTTAGTGAGCTCCTACCAGCCTCTGCCAATTTAAGGTTTTTTGTGACAGGGCTCAAAACACACTGTGGCTGATGAAGATATTGATATCAAGTTTTATCAATTAGAAGACTCGGTTGAGTGCATCCTGTTTCCTAATAGCTAACCAGATTTGCTGGTTGAATAGAGTGCACCCTTCTTTTTCTGTTGCCCTATAAAGATAGAAATGGAGAAAGCTACCAGCACACATAACGAGTCCTGGGAATAGTCATAAGTGCCATCGCTCCTATAGCCTGGGTGTAGTACTGTTGCCGTCTCCAGCGACAGATTTACAGTAAGTTTCCCACAAGGACCTGAATGAGGCAAAAACTCTGATATCAGCTATTTAATATCAGAGACACACTGGCTGACAATACTGGCTAAACACAAACACATGACCTATATATGCCATCTGGCCTTCTCAACATTTATCATACAGTGGCCGGACCGGTTGGTTCAATTAGACTGGCCTTTAATGTAATCTGTTTAATCCATTTCTATCATCAAAGCCAATACCTACCTCTCTCCTTGGAGAGTGGGATTAGCTGCATCTCAGAACAGAGCGAGTGCTATAAAGACGCAGCCTCGGAGTCACTCAGATCGCCTCGATTTTTTGTTCTTTACAACTGGGTGTGGAGAAAACCGCGGGTCTCAGGTGAAGTTTTAATGGGTGAAGATTTAGGATCTTCATATCCTACCAGAGATTGCAAACGCCTGCTCGACACGATGCACAGTGCGACAATAAAAAGGCAGGGAGGGTTTGACTCTGCCTTTCCTTTGCTCTTCAGAGATTGCAGAGGTGATTTTCCAATTTGTCATGGTAGAACCCCATGGGTTGGGTTCCACCAGCTGTTCTCAATGCCTTCACTAACTGTGCGTGTACAGAGCAAACTAGCGATTTACTAAATTGGGCTGCACAATTAAATAAATGTCTTCCTCATTACGAGATACCCTTTTTGACCCATTGTTTTCACAATCAACAACTGGCACAAGTAACTTCAGAACTCCAGTTTTTGTTATTTGAACGTTTCCGTGCTACCTTATTGAAAAAGTGTGTTTCAAGACCCAGGGGCCTGTGAAACCTGTTCAACAGCCTTGAGAATTTTCTACCCCCCCCCCCGAAAAAGAAAAATGCATGGCTGTCAACGTGGCACCTAGACTGTTTTCTAAATTCATGGATTTCATCCAACAGCTGCAATCTGCCTTTACCTGCTGAGATTTCCGCAGGGAAGTCGGATTTTATTCTCAATACCCATCTATCCATCCCCCTACCCTGCACATCTCTGCACTCACACTGTCAGAGGAAAGAAGGAAATGATGCGCAGGTATTTACTACTACGTGTCTATTTCAGGGTGAAATGCATTTTTAAGATATATACTGTATACCCGCGCCTTGCACATAATATCATGGTCTTACCTGTTTTATCCCCTTTTCCACATTTCCTGACTTACTTACATATAAATTCTTCTTCAGCTAGTTTAAAAACCCCAAACTCATTTTACCTGCACCTGCCTCCATGAAACCCCCCCCGGTTTAAATACAGTATTTCTAATATGTTCTACTTCTGCTGTGGATTACCTGCGTGATTGCCTTTCAAGAGAATTCCCCATGCAGCTTTAGCAACACTGCTTGTTACAGTCGATGGAAGCACTCCCATTGCTCTTTTTACTGTGTCGGGAATGCCTGCAGATATTAAAGCAATACATGAGGCTGCCTGTCTGAGTCCATTGACTTTGTGTTTTTAATGGCTTCTGTGCTGAAATGTGCGAGGGAACTGTAATAAGACTCGGTGGTAAAGCCTCCTCTGATAAAATGGTTATGTCTGGCTAGGCTCATGTACGTGGATGACAACATTGTCCTCCAAAGCGTGTTCATCATGCCTCAGCTACACCCACACACCCACACACACACAGCAGTGGACAGTGGTGTGACTTGAGTGCAGCTGACAGTTTTGATCAAAGCTGATTGATTGATTGGATGACACCAGGCAGGGCTGCACGTTGCAACAAGGTGGGGTCAACAGTTGGGTTCTCCTCTGGTGTCTGAGGACACCCTCCCCCCTTTTTGTTAACACAAGCCCTATTGCAAACCATATCTGACAATGGATATTGATCAGGTGAACGGGAAGGATCGATGCGTGTTGATTGGGCAGATAATACAGGGCCAAGACTGGCTGCCCAGGATTCCAACTTAAATCATTTCTAAATATACCAAAGGTGTGACGGTTAAATCAAAAACAGATTATCAAAGCCAAATTGCTCCACACATTTCTTTTCCCTCCCATGATACTTCGGCCCATGGCTAACATATCAGAATGCCAAAGAAACCATGCTACAGGAGATTAAATAAGGGAATGAATTGATGATGCAAATACCTTTTGATGAAGAATTACAACCCAAAGCATACCAACACCTTTCCTTTTCAGCGCCAAGCATCATAGATATGCATTTACTGCCATCTGCTGCTAATTGCAAGCAACTGCATGTGCGAAAATCTGCTCACCACTCCATGGGCTATTTTTTAAATATTTCTCCTTATTCTATATTTTATTTCTTTGACTCTTTGTGTGGACGTTCCAGCTCTATATATGATCTCCCAAAGTTGCACACATTGTATACCATTTATCTCTTGGCATGCATGTCTCCATGTTAACAAACTGATGATACAGTTTTAGAAAATGTGAAATCCAATGATGCTTTAAAATGCATGTAGATGTGCTTTTTTTTTGGCAACAGTGCAGAAAGGAAGGAGCATTTTAGGTCTGGCAGTTAATGTGTAACCTAAAATGTACTGGCATTTATAAATTCCCTTTCATTCTTCCACACAGATACTGTTCACACTATATGCTGAATTGCAATAATCTTCCATTTCTCCCAATTTCCTGCTACATTGTTCTGACCACTTCGACCCCAGGCAGTGGGCCACTGTTTGCTTTTGGCAAGGAGGACCTTGTAACGGCCGTGATGGCAGCCAACTGGTTCGAACGCCAGACGTTCCTCCTGGAAGCTGACAGGATGCTGAGAAATAAACTGTCCATACATCCTAATGGGGTGAAAGTCTGATTGCAGAAACAAGACAACTCCAGTTTTTAAACCAGTGGCACATATTGTATGTGTAAACTTTAAAATGCCTTTTAAGTGTGTGTCATAACCATGAAAGAAATTAAAACCTTTAAATGTGAATTATTAATATCTCAAATGCCATTTGATGCATGACCTTATGTGTAAGTGATAGTTAAACCCCCTGCACTGCCAGTGGGAGTGGCTGTCATGCCATATCCCTTAAAGACACAGAAAATTCAATCTTAGATTTAAAGCTTAGAAAAGCAACTATAATCCGAGAAGTAGGCGGCATATAAACCCACGGTGTTAAATTGTGTTAAGGTCAATTTTAAGTGAAATTAGACAATTGAACAAGGAAAATTGAGCTTTCTGAGCAATTTTTCAAATAGCGTTGGCCTGTGAAAAGATAGTTGGTAATGAAAACCTGATTTTTTCCTTTCTTTGGTTAGTCTTTTAAAACTAGTAGCATAAAGGCTATGGCTGCACTCATATTTATGTTATGTTATGGCTTGGTGGAGTGAAGCATGACAGTCAGGCATGTATAAGCTCTGACATGTGGGAGATCTGGCACTGAGCAGCCTAAACTTGACCAGTTGGGGGTCAAGTGTCTTGCTCAAGGGCAACTCAGTATCTAGTCAAGGGAGAAGAGATATATCTGACTCACTAAGCAGCCTAGATTTCCCCAAAAGTCAACTTCATTCACCTTTAACATCAATCCTTCATATTACTGCATTCAGTGTGACGATACATAATTCTAATTAGATGATTTTGTGTGTTTTTGCATCCAGGAATGAGTGTCTGCTTGCCACTGAATGGATACCTCCTCCAGCCACCAGAAACTGCAGCAAAAGGACCCCGCTGAGTCTTTCTGATGACATCAGGAACAAGTGAGATATTAACCTCCAACTCATGCACAAGTCTAATCGTTAACTCCTGGCCCTGAGCTCTCACCTCCGCTCCCCTGCCGCTGAACGTTGATCTCCTAATCTCCCTTTATATTCATTTATCATGATCAAAAACTGCTGAAATTCCTCTTTGAGCACTGTCACAGTCTTGGGCATTAATCAAAAAAGCCAAGCATAGCTTGACTAAGCTTTACTGTTATAGGCTTTTACTGCTTTGATAACATAGTCGCCATTAATTCCCCTGCCACTGACAGGACAGAATAGCCCAGCAAGCAAAATATATGGAGGGGAAGTGCTGAGCCATAACTTTTACATGGATAAAAAAAAAGTACGACATTGTATTTAATTACTATCACAGTTTGGGAAGATTTACACACAGTTCCTGCTGCCTGTGTCTCAAAAGGCTTGACCTGTGTTTTGTCTTAAGGGAGGACAGGAAATCATTTGAGGCTTTAGTTCATTTACTACTTTATATTTCCTCAACTACTTTGCAATCATTAGTCCATCCATTCATTAATTTTAAATCCCATTAAATCACTCTGTCTCATCTCGTCTCCCTGTGTCTGCCATGAAGATGTCTTTCTGAGTATTTCTATTGGCTGGTGTGCAAACCTTGACCTTTCATACTGGCTGGATTCATCTACACAAGTGTTTCCCAACCTTTTTGGTTTGTGACCTCTTCAAACAAACCAATTGTGACCCCGTGTGTGTGTTGTTGTAGCAGCTTTGAGACCCAAAAAGCTAAAATAAAAAGTCTAAACCATAGATATTTCTTTTTTGTAGCGGAAATGTTTTAGGTTTTTATTCACTTTTGGGAACCACTATATTTATCTTGCAACCCCTTTTGCGAGTCCCAATCCCCAGGTTGGAACCCACAGAATGTGACCCAGGCATACATACATTTACTGTTGCTACACCTATTATGTTGAGAATCACATGAAATAAAAATCTTTTATAACAAGCATATGTTATGTTACGTTTCTACTTAAGTAAATAGTTGTAGTAAATCAACTCTAGCCTTGTAAATACTGACCTCAGTCAATACAGAATCTTCAAGAGCGAACACTAGATGGAGTCCTTGCATACAGTGATGGGCCTTAAAAATGTTGAACTTACTATTTCAAGATCAGTGTGAGATAAATCCATTTGCCTCCAGAATGTCCATATTAAAGTAAACTCCATTGAAAACTAGTCACTAGTCTGTCACATTAACAGATGTAGTTGTCTTTGATTTAGGGACATTTGGTGCATTTGAAAATCATCTGCTGCAGTCAAACAGTTTTTCATGAGACTTGCAATTGTTTCACGGAATAATACAAGTGCATCAGTTTAACAAACTACTCAAAAATCACATGCTCGGCCTGTCAGGAGCCCAAAGCACATGAGCCCAAATCCAGAAGCAATTAGTCTATAAAACCCCCTCTGTGCGTTTACTTCTCCACACCACTAGGGCAGTCATGAGCAGGGTGACCAGAACTGGCACTGCAATGAACGGGGCGAGGACGCTGGTCGGTGGGTCGTGGAGGAGCCGGCCGGTCAGAGCGCAGTCGTGGAAGTAGATCCGGTGAATCTGCATGAAGATGCGGTCGACTATCTGATTTGGCCAGAAGCAGTCGACCTTCAGGGCCACCTGGTAGGTGCAGTTTGTTAGACCCTCGTAGATCCTGCAGAGGGCAACAACACACAGTCAGATCTACCTAAATGATTCACCAAGGAAAACCTTCAGCCATCTCCAAATATCTAGTGTCAGGAACTCATATTTCCATGATGACCTTAAAATAATCCTCCCCTCTGTTCCAGTTTTGAGCGACATATTTTTAGAAATATGCACTTGAATTGAAATAGTCTCTCGCAGTGTCTTTCAAACGTCCTTTCAGAGTGGGACCAGAGTATCGATTCCTGTTGGTAAGAATAAAGGCAAAGGGGCGTCTGGAATTACCAGTTGGCTTAACATAAGCTAAATATATCTGCTAGGTGGAAGAGGGCAGGGGGAATGGAGATGCATGCCAACAGGGTAGCGCCCTCAGTGCAACGTTGCCCCATACCAGGAGAGATTCTGTTCCGCATGGCCACTGTGTTTTGCTGGGGGCCGAGTGGGCAAGTGGTGAGAAACCCCCGTAAAGGAAAATCCCAATCCCAATCCCACCCAGCATTTTATTGTTTCGTGTTATTTGCCATTATTATTTTTAAGAACAGGCTGAAGCGGCATGAGGTTGCCACAATTCCCAAATGACAGTTGCGTCGGTCATCCATTTGGTTACGAGTTAAACACACATTTGTTTAAGATAATGCGCCACGTAAGCATTAACTGGGCTATTAAAGGTATTACGCTACTAGGTTTTGACACCATTAAAAGATTTAGGAGTCACTTCCATTTCAGTTTAGATACATAAATGACACAATCTGGGGAACTTTGGGGCCACTGGGCGGTTGGTAACCCATTTTATATAAGAATTGTATGACATTGTAAATGAATTAAAATGATGATGTAGTGCAGAACATAACAAAA
The DNA here is from genome assembly GCA_036024995.1 of Gadopsis bispinosus. Classification (NCBI taxonomy): domain Eukaryota; kingdom Metazoa; phylum Chordata; class Actinopteri; order Centrarchiformes; family Percichthyidae; genus Gadopsis; species Gadopsis bispinosus. The sequence goes on from JAVQJV010095124.1 coordinate 18,645, forward strand.
TGACTCCCATGGACTGTAGGTCACTTAACATGAAAGCATGAACTACATGATTGGTATGTAGTGGTATTATGTGTGTACGCATGTGTGACCCTCCCCTGCACTTTAATGCTTCTAAGAGCCAGCGGGAGCTGGTGCAGGAGCTGGTGTTGCAGCAGGGGTTAACGTTAATGATAGTTTAGGATTAAGACTCATGCTTGAGGCGATGTTTAAGATCTGGACTCTGTTTGGATAAACGTCCTCACAAGCATCTTATTAAAATATGCGTTTTGGTCTAAAGATAAGACACGAGTCGAGAGAGACTGGCACGTTTTAAAAGCTCTGAGCAATACAGTGTGAAAACGGTGCGATCAAACCCATTCCCAATGAACAGTTTTGGTAACTAATAACTTCTATTATATAAATATTTGAGTAATCTACAAAAAAATACATTTTGGCAATCAAATATCAAGTGTTGCTAATTTAAAAAAAAAATTCTAGAAAACAGTTTCCCTGCGGCAGACTGACACACAACTGTCAATCACATGGTTGTGGAGACTGATCATCAAAGATCACGTTCACAAACCAAACCAAAAAAACAAAGAAGAAGCTTCGAGTGCCTGGCTTCCAGATCTTCAGATATCTCCCGCGTTAAGAGTTTTCATCTTTAAGGTGAGCCCACAGGGATTGTTGATTTTCTCTTGGAGAAAGAAGTACATGATCAGCAAAACAACTGGAGTGCACAGAGCAGTATCGGAGGCTCAGAGAGAAGAGATAGATAGATAGAGCTAAAACATTGTGGGGGAAGAGGACTCGGGCTCATGACTGTGGCTGAGATGCTGTGTTGGTTGAACAGAGCTCTGAATAAGTTAGAAGTAACAAAATGAGCGATAACTTGCCTAAAATGTGTTCCATGTGTACAGTAAAGCTGAAGATGGGGACACACGTGCACTGTACATTTGCCGCATTCATTTGCAATTAATAGATTAAATACATTTAACAGAATTAAACAGATAAAATAGCTTTATTCCGTGGATACCTGCTAAACTACTTTGGGATTCATGCCCATGGAAGCCTTCAGTTTCACTTTCAAGTACAAATCATTTCAATTTCATAAATAATTAGACCTTGTTCTCTTCCACTTGGCAGACAAAGTGGTGTGTACTCTGTTGTTCTTGGAACTAATTCCACTGGTAGCGCGTGTAGCGATACCTGAAGTTGGCATATGTTTGCATCTCACCTGAATGGCAACATGGCTGTCCCCACATATCTGCAGTATAATTTCGATTGCCAACAAGCGGACAAATTATACGCGGGAAAGGTATTTACAGAAACAAAGCACTCTGTGAATTGGAGGGTTTTTAAGCTTCACAGATGTGTGGTCACTTTGGAATAACCACGTACCCTTCGCATGTTCCGCTGTGATTGGCGACGACTGAAAGTGTTAACAGATAAAGTGATATTTTATACATTTGTTGAACAGCAGCCACAAGTGGAAAGTAGTAGAATGATGGAACATTGAAATCTACCTATCATTTGCCACAACGAGCTAGCTGGTCATACCACACAAAGCAAGGCTATGGGAGCAAAAACCCTTTACTGAAGTGACAAAAGCTGCATTTTATTACTTATGAATTAATCTATTTATTTGTAGGAAGACAACGTTTGAATTCATCTTCAAAACGTTGCCCCGTTTAGAAACAAATCCATCGTATTGGACTTTTATTTTGGAAGTCTCTACATTGAAGTGCACGAGGCTCCTTTATGCATTTCTGATTTTCTATCACGCATGCTTTATTTATCTGCCAGCTTCCCAGTGGACCTCAATGGCGATGGCATCACATATTGTTGCTGGGAGTTTTGTGATGCATCGGAAAGCCCTCAGAGTGCCTGTATATATCATCATGATGAGTTACAACTACACACACACACACACACACACACACACATACACAAGGAGCAACACCACCAATTATGTGCTGGACCAAGAGAGGACGGTGAGCCGGGAGGGAAACCACAGTTTTGACAGTTAGCTTCTCCTGTGGGCTCCTTTCACCCTCCTGTCTGACTCATCCTCTGACTGCCAGCGTTTGGAAGAGGACTGCTCGGAGACACCACCTGACACACACACAAACACACAACGTGCGACAGGTGCAATAAAAGGCCACGGCCAAGTGATGTGGTAGTGAGCAGAAACACAGGCTGGAGTCGGTGATGGCCGTAAAGCAAACAGCCGGGGAAGGAAGGTCGGAGATGTCCTATCAGAGAGTGAACTATAGTCAGAGCGCCATACTGTGGGCGGCATAAGTCGGGGCAAACACAAACCGCTCGTCCTATGAAAACAACATCAGGACTGAGCGCACTGTGATGGTCACCTGCATGCTTCCAATGCAGCTCTAACAAAAATAGCAGCCTGTCAGTGCACCTGCAGGGGTATTAATGTTCACTGCCAAAAACATAGGGAGACTGATATGATGCCTGAAAAGAAATCCATAATAATGTTCAAGAGTTGGTGCTCTGGCCATCTACATTTGCATGTGCATGTGTTTATGCATAAACACAAAGAATAACTTAATTGTGTTCTTTAATTCACATCTAATGTTTGAAGCTTGTGTTGACTGTGATAAAAAACAGAATGAGGATCCTAATAAATAAACCAAACTGAAGGTAAAACTGAATAAGAACCAATTTTAGCATAGCGTTAGTTCCGGCAGAGCGCTGATTGGCATGAGCTGCTTCACTGGCTCATTCATTGGCTGTTTGGATATCACCTGACTGTAACATCCAATCATATTCAGGTGTTCAGCGCAGCCTCATACCTTCGTGCCATTTTGCACGTTCCCTCAAACAACAGAGCGTTTTCCGACATAACTCCAACTCTACCCTTTTGCCATAAACGCTCAATTCCTCGATCTCTAACTTCTGTCTTTGGCTTACTCTGTTGGCTTCCTATCTTTATGGCTTTGCCCACTCTTTCTGCATGACCCAGTAGTAGGTGAACTCACTCCATAGCGTCCGGCCAACTGCACCACAGTCCCCGGTCCAGTCCTCCCATGTTGAATTTGAACTTATCTAGGCAGAACTCATTCACCTTCCTCTCGTAGAAATCCCTGTTGCAGCCCGACGCCGATGGAAGGACTTGAGCTAAAGCACAAAAGCGGAGGAGGAGAGACATGAATGGAAACAAAAATGCATTGATCAAAGCTTGAGTAAGACAGTGAGGAATGGGACTTGGGCGATATGAGGCGACTGCAGCTGTGTGATCATTTTATTGCAGGGAGCAAAATGCTGCGTCATTGTAAACATACAAAAGATTTTACAAAGCACTAAATAATTAGGAATATGTTTGCGCAAGAAGCAAGGTCATGTCCTGGCAATGGTTATTCCTATCGGGTTCATTTCTTCCCTATTAGGCTGTTACTTTCACTAAGAAAAGATTTTAATTTGCAGCCGGAGTCCCAATCCCATTTGTTTACTTCGGAGATGCGTGTAAGCGGCCTGTTAACGTGGAAGCAGATCGCAGCCGTCCCGCAGGACTCGGAGCTGAATGTAACGCCAGCGAGCAGTACAGTAGGAGAGGGAGCTTAAGCTGGCGGAAAAAGGCCCAGGTGGGAAGGAACAGGTTGTTGTTACGATCGAGAAACGGGGCGTATCTCAGTCTGCGCCGGGCCTGATAAGGGCCAACTGTGTGCCCCATTATGTTTGCAGTGTCTCAGCTGGCTCTCGGGGCCCTGAAACACTCAAAGGAAGACTGAATGTGTTGACACGGGGATTTCGAAAGAGGAGCCACTGAAAGAGGAATGCTCCCCTCGTGGCTGGTGCAGCGCACACTTTCAGACCGATGCTTGAGGTGCTTCAGTGAAATAAAACGTAAGGTGCGGCGAAGGTGAAAAAGCACGAAGCACATGAAAAACCCCAACATATAAACGGTAATTGTGTCGTCTATTAGCTTGCTTATGACCCACCGAGCTGGAAGGATGTTATGTTTCACCTGTCTGTCTGTTTGTTGGCAACTGCTCGTGGAGAAATCTGACATTCAAACGTTCAAAGAAGCCTTCCAACTTGGCTGCACACCGGCATTCACGTTCCATTTTTCCAGGAAAATCAAAGCCAACCCTGACAGATTCTGTAGCTGGAGGATTGCACTCTTATCGACTTACTGCCTTCAGGTTTTTCCATATTTTGGGTGTAGGAAACACCCATCGGTCTAGCGGGAGTCATGAATTTCCCCCCCGCCGTTCTAGGGCTCAATAGTTATGGATTTTAAACATGATGCTCGGATGTCACTCACGTTTATCCGGCTGCTCAGCATGAGAGCCTGATTCCCACAGTCTCCCATTCATCTAGCGCCGAAAGTAAGTGGCAGTGGATTATCAAAAGCCCGTCAAGAGAGAAGAGTGAAAGCATTCTCCCATGTAATGCCATCTTATTCCTCCACGGATACGTTATTGTATTGCGAGGTAGTATGAAAGTAACGTGTCTGAGCAACACCTTCATACTACTGTCCCCATGTGGTCCTTAATTAGGCACATTATCTGGAGTTACACTGTGTAAAACCTGTCAGGTTCTTGTAATGCCTCATAAGAATTAGCGACATTTAAATGTGTCTCTGCGTGTTGTAAGCTCTTTTTGGCGGCCAAATGTAACCTGTTGAACACCCACATTGCAACAAGCTGCTGCTGTGAAATGGTGGAATGTATCAAAGTACCAAGTACAATTTTGAAGTACTTCTATTTCTATTTCGCGCTACTTTGGATTTTCGAGAGGCGAATATTGTACATTTTACAGATATAGTTCATAGTTACTTTACAAATTGAGATGAATATGATGCGATGTGATACCTAATGGTATATGCAACAATTATAATCAGCTTCAACTCCACCAAATGCATTTGTAATAATAAACCAATAATATAACAAATAACTGCCCAACAGTCAAAGGGACCAATTTTCTACATTGAGTACTTTTGCTTTGGATACATTTCAGTGCATTTTGCTTATGAGGCTCAACGATTTTACTCAAGAAAAAGTTAATGCAGTACTTTTACTTGTAAAAGAGTATTTTTACTGTGTGATATTGCTACTTTTACTTAACCTGAATGCTTTCAACAGCCCTCAGACTAAAAACATACACAATTTATTAAAAGGTACATGTTTGTGCATTTCAGCGTGAACTTTGTAATAACTAAATGAACGAATGGAAAAAAAATGCAACTGAACACGGATTGCTATGAACTCCATCATCTCTGAAATGTAAGCTGCTGTATATATACTTCAAGCTGTACTGTACTGCACACACTTCTTTATAAAACTTCCAAATATCCCCCCAAAAATAAACGTCCCTTGGAAAAAAGATAGCTACCATATGTTCACTTGTAGAGTTAAAATGAAGCCACTTGGAAGAACTTCATGATTCACTCACCTGCCGTCAGCAACACGAGCAACGCTTTCAGCAGCGCCGCGCTCTCTGGGGCCATGCTGAGCTCCAAGAACAACTGCACATACCTCATTCTTCCTCCAGCATTCCAGCCAGAAGCACTGATACGTTGCAAATAAATTCAACCGCAGCAGCCCGTGGCGAGCGGTCCACAAGAAGCCCCTTGACCTTCCACAGTGAGCAGCCCCCTTCCCTCGATGCAGCACTAATCACAGACACGCCGCCTGCCATCTGATCCCATCCCCCCCCCGTGGAGCTGCTCACAGGGGGGCAAAACAAAGTCAGGCCCCAAAATTAGTGCCAGTCTAAAGAAACCTATCACAAGAAACAATGGCATGATGTCCTATAGCCCTAATTCACAGTCACGTTATGCAAATGCCAAAGCATTTGGGAATGTCTTGTGCGGACGATTTATGATAAGAAACCAAGATAAGATCACTAGAAACTCAAACACTGCTGCTTTAGTTCCCCTTTGACTGTACGAATGTCTGCATCTACAGACGCCTCAGTCCACATAAACTCCCAATTTTCTGCAGAGCAGGCCTTTAAAATACACACGCATCACCATTCATAATCTAAAATTTGAATATTTACTCTAATTTGCACTGCTATCACTAGACTCATCCTATGTGTTTAATCAAATCCCGCATTGCCTGTATATTATTTGTGATGGATTAACATGGGGTGCCCTCTTCCCTGTGAACCGTTGTAATCAAGCCTCCCTTTGGACTGACACAGGGGGCCCCATTACAGGGCACAAAGACAAGAATTCCCCATTTTCGTGTCACGCTCATATCAGCGCAAAATCTCACGCAGCTCAGTAATGTCACTAATTGAATGTTTTATCTGCAGAATATTTGTACAGGAACAGGCAGACGTTCATTAGTATTCTCGCGGCTGCTCTGCGTTGTGCTGCCACCCAGTGAGGCTGTCTGTGCCGATGTGTGTGTGTGTGTGATCCCACAGCTTTTATAATAGCGTGTAGACAGACAGCCACCATATTTCCCTTGAGTTAATATATTAATGGGTATTTTCTCGAGCTGGGGGGGTAAGAAACATTCAGTCTTAAAGCAAATAATGATTTGTTTAAAAAGACGAGCCCTGTTTTTTGCAGAGACCAACGTTTACATGTTTGCAAAAAGGCAAAGGCTGTGTTCTTTCCAACACCCCACAAATAATTTCTGCGTGGGTTAATGGTCAGGAATGGCGACACCTAGGCTTTAAGGTGATCGCGGGGCCTCGATCATGAGCTCAACACAGGCCCAAATGTTACCTTCAATAGCTCTGTGATTCAGTGGGAGCTCCAGAGGACAGAAGGCTCAGAATTAATTCTCCCCAATCTCCCCTAGAGAGCAGCAGAGGACACCGAATGAACCCACTGTGGGACATTAGAAGCATCACTTTGTGCACCCACTAAACTGGACCACTTCAGTAATAGAGCCAGTTTATGCCCGAGTCTTCACCTTGCATGGATCACAAATCAATATGTTTTTGTCCTCGCTGATTTGCCAGCCTGGAGGGGGGGGGGGCACCCTGGCTTGTAAAATGAGCGGCCCTGAAAGTGGTACCCTGCCGGAGCCGTTCATTTCACTGCAGCCCCGTTAGACCAGCACCATCAAAGTTTATAGGCGGTGTCTGCTGGCGCTGGATATTTACAGAGGATGACACACTGCTGGAAACTCGGGGGAAACTCGGGGCACTTTTCGGACGTCACTGCGAGTCTGCGTTCGATAATGCGAACACAAATGCAATTTTTAGCAGCTGTAAACGTATCTGTAGCAGCTCTCTCCGCGTTGCTCTTTAAAAAGGAGAATCCAAACGGCACCATGTAACCAAACAGGCTTTATAGCCAACTAATGAAGCGCGACTCTCAGTTATGGCCATTGTAGGGCCGTGTGGACAGCGCGCCCCCCAGAGGGCAAACCGAGCCAAAGTCCGCACCTGACAGGTGTGCGAAGCCAAGCAGCCAATCAGGAGAGGCGGTAAGCCTTTTAATAGGCTGAATGAGGTGTCGATCACACCGAGGGGGCGTGTTCAGAAACCCC
>JAVQJV010095130.1:0-12860 GCA_036024995.1 Gadopsis bispinosus
CAGTAATATATAATGGAATAACACTCACTGGGGTAATTCTTCTGCATTATGAATGCTTTCCTTTTGATACTACTGTATATTTTGTATAATTCTTAAATAATAGTCAACATGCAGGAGTTTAACTTAATGGAGTATTTGCAGAGTGTGGCATTGCTACTTTTACTTAAGCAAAAGGATCTAAATACTTCCACCAGTGGTGAGGATTCATTCTGAAGATTCGTTTAAAAAAAATTGTGTGCATTTAGTATGCATGAATAGTAGCTGAATCTCTGACCCAGGATCACCTTTAACATCCACATATCAAACATGAACAGGTGGCTCCAGCATGAAGAGAACCAAACACCCGCAACAGGCCTGTTCAGCAGAGAGCAGCAGCAGCTCTGTTCATGCTCCTGGATCTGTTCTGGGCTCCTCTTCCTTTGTGCCTTAAAAATAATACCACTGCCTTATCAATAATTTCAGACATAATGTTGCCTTTCTTGCAACTTCAGGTGTAGTCAAGCTGTCAGTCAAACAGACACACATTGTTTGTCATTTTTTTTGTTTGTAAAGTTTGGGCACTATAGTATTCATTTTTGGGCCTGCTGTTTGATCATGGGGCACTTATTATACATACACAACTCTAGTCTTCAACATTTTTAAAAGAATGTTTTAATTGAATCACCAAAAAAAAAAAAAAAGAAAAAGAAATGCAATTATGTCAAAGGTTTACAGTCCTACATGAGCTCTATAACCTGAACCGTGATGACAGATGCTCGTACAAAGCAGAACCTACACATCTGTAATGATGTTTTATTTTACATTAGTCTAAAATATACGAAATCTTGTGTTAATTTTCACGCAGTAAAATTAAAACCTCCCCTTTCCTTAAGGCTAGCGCACAGCCTGAGGTGGATCCATTCACTGCACCAAGCAAGTGATAACTCATTTTAAAAGTAATGGGTTGTCAAAAATAGGGCATGGGGCTATTGAAAGGGGAGAAAACAAATTAAATAAAAATGGATCGTTGCTTAACCTTAAGCAACCATGTTAGAATCCATTAAAAAAACTGCATGAATCGGTGCCATTTATTTTATTTATTTTTTTAGGTTAAAGAACGCTTTGATCTCTGGGAACGATTTCAGAGGCAGTAGATATAGAGGTAATGTGATTGCCGCTGTCATCACGATTCAACAGATTACACATCTAATCGGTTTGTGAACAGAGAATATAATTTGCACAGATTACAGACCAGTGGTGCCTCCTGCTTGTTGAAACTGGGCCGTTTGGCAGTTCAGATAATCCACAGACGGATGGACAAAAAGACAATGAGTGGGAGGGGAAACCACCAACCACCTGGTTTAATCCACGCTGGAAAAACATCTGATCCTGCTTCTGCGATGGCTCCGTTTTCTTCCCACCATGGCGTAAAAAAGTGCATAACATGTGGGCACAAATTTGAGGCATGGAAACGCACTGCATTCCTCACACATTTTACCAGGATGGTGAAATGCAAAGCTATGCAGAATATATGCGGCATGATTGCAAAGGAAATAGGACTATATACAGTATAATGAAATTAAAGTGACTCAGTTGCTGTAATATCTCTGGGGTATATAGCTAGTTGTTTTAAGGGGGGAGATAAGAGGATTTTGTCAGGTTGAGATGCCGGTTAATGCTATTGTTCCTACTAGGGATCATAAAACAGCAAAGAAGCTTATCCATACACGCTTCCTTTTTTTGTAGTGCTGTTACTGTAGATATCGTTTCAAAGCACAAGGTGGAAATTATTTTTTTTATTTTCCCCCCCATACAGATGCGAGAACCCGCTCTCAGAGTGTTCTCATCCAACACATTTGGAGAAAAAAAAAAACTTTAAAAACAAGTTTTACATTTTCTTTGCTGCAGTCAGAAAAGATGTCACGCGAGGATTCTCATCCTTTGCCTCCCCGTCTCCTGCTCTTCTCTCATCCATGCGTCTACACATGTGCATAAACGGGCCTCTAAGTTACCGGCCACTAAGGGTGGGTTTCAAAGAGACCATGAAATTAAGTTAGAGAGCTGGTTAATGTTACCTTTTCTCCCTTCACCTCTGCTGACTTCTGTTTTGGCGTCTCCTCTCTTTCCTCCTCTCCGTTTATTGAATTTTTCACCTGCCTTCACTTCTTCACTGCCTCCTTTACATCTTTACTTATTAATCCCTCAAACTAATAGTGCTCCCAAGGATGTAACTTGTCATATTATGTCAGCCAAATCACTGTGTCAGGTACACCATACTAAAAACAAACAAGACTCTTGTAGCCCTCCGCCTCCTTACTCCTGGGAGAAAAAAAAAGAAAAAGAAAGAAGATCTGACACCATTTCATATGGCACATTGCTGAAAAGCGTGGCCGATATAATCTAATACCAAGTCGATCCTAATACTTGATCCTGAGTTGCACTCTCATGTGGAAGAGGCAGAGCAGCTCCACTTTGGAGCAGGAACGATTTGCATTCAATCTTCCAGAGAAACGTAGGTGTTATTACATGTCACAATACAACCTAACCCCAATCTGCCAAAAGCCAACAAGGTGTTTTTAAAAACTCACACACTCCAACCCCCCCAGCTGTTATTTTTATTTGGTGTTTGGAGAGAATGCGGCTATGGGCCACCAAGCAAATCTGTTGGCAGTGAAGGTCCCCCACCCGTCCGCCCCCTCAGCTCCTAACAGTCCTAACACCGCAGTTTGTCACTTGAATCAAGTGACGTTCCCCCGCTAATAAGACGTGCTTTACACTTTCAGGGCTGCTTTTCGAGCTTAGTGAAAATAGCAGATTAAAAATGTATTTCCAAACCTTCAACAAGCTTTACAACTGCATTTAAAGACACAGCAAGTGGCCTTTTTGTTTTTTGTTTTTGAATGAAACTCAGAAGTGTGGGGTGAAATGATCCATAATGCAGAAGAGGAGTCCGAAGTGAGGAAGAGGGAGGAGAGGAAGATCACGAGGAAGGTCATGTTTTTATTCTCTTTCATTTCTTGCTGAGGCTAAAAGACACACTGAGCACAGATGGTGCGCGTCTTCTGGGACTGACCGCCTTCTATTGTGTGTTGTTCTGGGTGTGTGTGTGTGTGTGTGTGTGTGTGTGTGTGTATAATAACCCCATTATTGCTGTCGGTGCAAAGCAATCAGGACAACACTCACTAATAAAATGCGCAAACAACCGAAGAGCAGTGTGCGCGCACGCACACGCACGGGACCGCGCCACACTCGGCGGCTGCAGCAGCGTCACAGCCGAAGTGGGCGCACGAACTCTTTGCCACGGCGATGCCGAGATAATGACGCGAGCCACGGGCGGGTTTGACTTCTGAAGAAAAATTAGAGAAAGTTGCTGCGAGCGCAAATAGATAAAAGAGAGAGAGAGAGAGAGAGAGAGAGAGAGAGAGAGAGAGAGGGGCGGGGGGGGGGTCTGTTTAGCTGGGAGTAAAAAAAAGGGGAAAAACGCTCAGACAGCAGAAATCTGATCGGGCAAAAGTCGGCACACCCGTTCATTCAAACTAACAAAAACAACACCAAGCCAATAAAAAGGCGCCCGTTGCGTTTTGTTTGTAGACTCAAACAGCTGCTGCGAATCTGTAACAACTTTGAATCAGGATCCGGGAACACACGTCTCCCGGAGATCCCGCAGACACACGCTCGAAATACCGCACAGGCAGAGCAAACCGTCCGATTTCACTAAAGAATATTTATGTGCGCTGATAAAAACGTTATCGCACGCATCGTTTTCTTCCTTCCTTCTTTCCTTCCTTCCTTCCCCAGCTGGGGGCTTTCTAGGATTTCTAGGAAACCGAGCCTGTGAGCAGGAGAAGGCAGGTGAGTCCCTCCGCCCCGCAGCTCTGCGCTCGGATGGGGAAAAAACACCAAAAACAAAACAAAACAAAAAAGAAAGGTGTTTTTTTGTTTGTTTGTTACAAAGTTGTTTTTTTGTTTTCTTTCCGTCTCGGCACGATAACAAACTCACCTTCCGTAGGATCCACTGGCAGAGGAGAACTACGGTCCAACCGAGAACCTGCATGTCAGCTTCCGCCCCGACAGAACTACGCGTCTCCCCGGCTGGACATAGACAGCGCGGCGATCCCAGCAGGCGGCCGACGGGTCAAAAAGTGTCGGGGAGGCACAAGCTGCGTGTTCGCTCAGTCGGTGTCACGGCGGCTTTTGCGGGCAAACTTTGAGCGGCGGCGTCAGTTGCTCTGGTCCGCCTCATGTGGCCGCGTCCATGTTTCCCTCCGCTGGACGTTTGCTGGAAGTTCGCGCGGAGATGAAGTCAGTTCGGGGGGCGGAAGCAGAGACGGGCTTTCAGTGAGGATCATCAGCGCTGCTTGTGTTTTGGGATCCTGACTGGTTTGGAGAGATGAGCTCTCTCTCTCCCCCCCTCCTCCTTCTCCTCCTCCTCCTCCTCCCTCTGTCCAAGCGCGCGCGTCACAGCAGCTCGTGTTTACTGGCAGCCACACGGGCCACAGCTGCACGCGGACCGACGTGTCCTGTCAGCTGCTGAGACAAAGAGGTGACTGTGCTCTTCGTGGCGTCTCGTCACCAAGGAGAGCAGGTCGGCGGCTCAAGATTGGAAGTTCAGATGCCAACTTTTGTCAAACTAAAGTATTTCATTCATTCACACTAGAGCAGTAGCTACAAGTGGATCCACAGAACATGTACTAGAATTGTGCATTATGATAAAAAGAAATAAAGTTAAATTATGGGGTTTTTCCTGGTTCCTGGTTCCAGCTTGAAGACTAGGAGTATTTACAGCTTTTCTTTGTCATATACGTTAGTAAATTTAATATACTGTATTTGGGTTTTCACTGACAGTTGGACAAAACAAGCAATTTGAATAGGCAGATTTATCAATAATCATGAATTCTGCTTCACTCTGTATAAGTTATATAATTTGGGGGTTATTATTCCAATTATCAATGGAATAATAATAAAAAGAACCAGAGCTGTGGTTTTATAACTTACACACTTTGTAATTTTCACTCTCTGCATTCATACACCTGAGGAAAACCAACAAAACATGCAGATGGACGGATGGCTAGATAGATGAACCACACAAGGCTTTTGAAATGTAGACGCCATCACGAACTACTTCTTGAACTACAATAAAGACACCACATCACACACAGCTTTGAGACTCAGTGTGTCGTGGCAGCTTAAACTCTCACGCCAGCAAATAGCAAAAAAAATCATCTTACACAAAAAATGTGAACCTTGACGGCTTCATTTAAGTGGCTGTGTGTGATGGAGGCCAACAGCTCAAGCTGGCCAGACTATAAATTCCCAGAAAAACAATTTTGAAATATTAATGTTGCATGGATATATTGGGGCAGCGTGGCCCCACATCTCTCCCTGACGGCCAGTCCCAGCTGCTGCCTGCCTGATTGTGGACCTTTAAAAATAAACTGATCTGGGATGCACAGCGTTTGCTCGCCTGTCTCGCGAGTTTGTCTGTGTGGAGAGCAGCGTGTCTGCCTGTGTAGCCGAACACAACTCTGCCAATCAGTCATACATATCTGACTGAGTGGACCTCTCTTCTATATGAGCATAATGTCTGTCTCCACTTTCTGTCTGTGTATGATGAAGTATGTCCCCTCTGGATAACTGTCTGTCTGAATGACTGACTGACCAGCTAACTCTATTTGTTTTTCCAAATGCCTCTCTGTCTACCTGTCTGTCTTGTTGTTGTTTCATCTGCTTCTTCATCTGTGGCTACTCCAAATATTTACAGCATGTAGACAATATTCAGCTCACCAAATTTAGCTACTTGTCACGGTCTCCCCAGAGAGCAACACTATTCGGCCCTGAGCCCAAAGATACAAGTCCGCAGATCAAATGCAGACATTGCAGCTCTTTCTTCTTCTTATACTGGACATTCCAGCTCACCTGTGGCATGTCCTCATGCTTCTAGTCTCGCATCAACAAAGTCCGTATTTTTGCTGGCCAAAGCCCCCATCATGTTGATGGGCTCAGAGGTGGTGGAGTTAGCCTGGCCTGTTCTGTGAGACCGTGTCACAGATGGAGAGGACTGTCCTCGTGAAACGAGCTGCTTTGTGGTTGTGTGCGACTCTATGTATTGTATATTAGCAATCTGTTATCACTCTTTGAAATGCAGGCTTTTTGCAGTCTGTCTGTGGCTCTCATCAGTGTGTGAGAGTGACACAGCACTGCCTCCCTGCGAGGCAAAGAGTCACTGCATGCAGAAACAAACAAGAAGGCTTGAACAATGAGCACTTGGTTTTCACAAGGGAGCGGCACACTGATAATTACACAGGGTATATGCAGGAATCCTGAAGTTAAATTCTAGACCTTTTAAGAACTTTAAGACTGTTTCAACATATTTTAAGACTGCAACGCCACAAGCTGTAACTGGTTATAAGGAACACACCTTAACTTACATTTACAGTATTATACCAGTACATTTATTTTGAGATTACAAACAGTCTTAGTTTGACCTAATTCAGAGGCCAGGACGGGACATAACGTCCCTAACATATCTCAAAAGAAAGTAGTGAGTAACCAAAAAAGCAAGGTTCATTAAAAGTGACAATAGTCACAGACTCACACTCTCTCTCATTCACATCAACAAAACATTTTCATTAACAAACATTTCTATTTGGCCTAAGAAATACAACATTGGTCATAAATGATATTACACCATATAGGCCTAGACAGTCTGTCTGAGTCTATGTTCCAAATATTAATGCCTCGTAAAATGCAGATTAGGACATTTTAATACTTTTCAAGGGTCTACATTTTTGCTAAACTGATTTAATACCTTTTGCCCTGTTACAGAATGAGGTGCAATAATTCTGCAATTGACTGGATGATCAAAATGCTGAAGCAAAAACAGAGGTGGTCAGACGGTTATTTCTAATAATGTAGCTGTCAAAGCAAAATGCATTGTTGTATGTAAATGTTATAATTTACATAATCTGGCAAGAAACCAGGAGAGACTAAACTCCAGGGTCAGCTAATGTCAGAGAGCTACAGGATGTGAAAACATTTTAATGTACAGTGAAATATCACATCTCTGTTCTTAAGGTAGAGTAAGTAAGCATGTAAATATTTAGATTAGTGCAAAACAGAATAAACCAATCCTGTATCTCCTAGAAATTACATTTATACTATAAAGTATATATTATTCATTTGCAGCAACAAATATATATATATACATACACGTCACCCAAATCATCAACATGACGAGGACACATTTTAATGAACATATTGTATCTGCCAAGTCACAAAATGTTCATACTTAACGCATCTGCAAGCATTCACTGACAACCTGTTTCATTTGTTTTCCCTGCAACATCTGCTCGTGCACTACAATATCTGCCCCTACTGTAGTAACTAAAGCATTAAACTTGTTTATGGTTGCATGTAGGAACTCACAGCACTTCCTTAAATGTTCGGAAAGGATCAGGTCTTGGTTAAATATTGAAAAAGTCAACAGAGACTTGAAGCACCACATATTTACTGTATTAGTGTCTAAACAAGACCACAATCGTTCCCAACCTTAACCAAAATGTTTTAAAATCAAACCACACGTGTCAAACTCCTTTGCCTTTGTGTGACGGTAAGTTGCTAAGTAGTTAATGAAATACATACTCTGACCCCATGACTTTAGCTAACTAATGTGCATTAACTAGTAGTAATAAGGTGTGTTTTATTTTAATACCAGCTTTGCCTTTAACCAATATTAGCTTGCTAACGTTAAAAGGCGTCTGCAATGATCAATCAAGCTGGCTGCTAAGTTAAGACACCTAAGTTGCTAGCTATTTTAATATTGCCAGACCTCTCATGTCCACCCTCCGCTGTGCCAAGTGAGAGGGCGTTCAGCACTTGGCAACATATGCGAGGAAAAGTGGAGCTCCCTCAAAGGAGAGAATGCAGAAAAGCTGTGCTTCCTGCATTATAACCTATCTACTGCTGTTGGACTGGTAATATTAATACAGTGTATAGGACTGAGGGGGATGTGAAAAAGAATGTGTGTTATTATGTTCATTCAGTTGTTCATTTACATAGGCTAGCATTGACACATTCTTTGCAGTTAAAGCTTATTTTTTTTAGTTTTATTATTTATTTTTAAAAGATGTTTTCTATGCGGAAAAGCTGTGCTTCCAGTATCAACCTGCCCCTGTTGGGCTGCCCTGCACAGTTGCCTTGTTTCATTTACAAGTTGTATAGGCAGCATTTCATATTTATTAAGTTGTATATATTTTGTTCGACTTGAGTTCATAGTTATTTAAGTCAATTGAAGTTTACTGTGCACTGTTGTCTCATTTAGGATAGCCTCGCAAAGTTTGCTGTACTAAAATATCCTGCCTCTATTACATATCTTTGTGTTTGATAAGGGAATGTGTGTTTATGTATATATTATATAGAATATTGCAGATATTTCAACGTTGGCCATTTTGTACTCCCTAATATCTAACTAATACTACTTAATGTTTCCTCAATTGTAACAAATAAAATCCTTCAAAGAGTTTTTCTGTTCTTTTGGTTTCTATCAGGCTTACAGCTGCTGTAAATCAGTGTGTTACACTCATTGCTTCATCTTTAGTAGACCATGAAACCTTGTCTATTAAACACAGCAGGTCTCAAAGAATGTGACCATTTCCCATTTCCATCACTGCCCTCCATTCAATCTACTGTCTGTGATTTGTATGGCCACAGCACACTCTGTCCTCCTGTTTCCCCTAATGTTTTTTCCCCACTGTCGGAGAGAGGTTGCTGGTGTGAGTGCAATTTCTGATCCACATTGGAAGTGGCAGGTGAATTTCGCCCAGCTGCTCCCCTTCTCTGTTCGACTTAGCAGCGACGCTCCTGTTCCGAGTCACTCGGTCGCCACATGGTTATCGTAAATGAATGAACATGCTCTGAGCGAGAGACGAGTCCATCAACTTTCACAAATATCACCCTCACATCATTATTCCTCTTCTTCCTCCCCAGACGTCAGGAGAAAGTTTTATCATCTTCAAAACTGCACACTTAAAGGCCGCTTGTGTCGATCATCTTCACGTTTGCAAAGAACTTAGAAGCATGAAGCATGTTTCATTAAATTAGGTCTAATTTAGCCACATATTTAACCAGTAACCGGCCTTAAAGCACTTTGCCGTTAATGCCCTTTGATTGATTAAG
Organism: Gadopsis bispinosus; assembly: GCA_036024995.1. Classification (NCBI taxonomy): domain Eukaryota; kingdom Metazoa; phylum Chordata; class Actinopteri; order Centrarchiformes; family Percichthyidae; genus Gadopsis; species Gadopsis bispinosus. The sequence goes on from JAVQJV010095130.1 coordinate 9,154, forward strand.
GGAAAAGCAGGTGGAGGTGGAGTAGAAGGTGGTGAAGACGGACAAGTGAGGAAGACAACAATGTGAGTATGATGGAGGATGACAAAGCAGCTAGTGGAAAGTTCTGGGGCAAATGAGGAAAAGTAGACAGGGGATGGGCAGGACGATTGGGAGGAGCCCGTGGCAAAGGAAGAGGTGGTGGTAAACGTGAAACACCAAGGAGGAGGAGCAGGTGGAGCGACAGAAGGTTGGGGAGAAAAAGGAAGTGGTTCTGGAGATTCAAAGTAAAGCCCGGGTTTATACTGTGTAGATATCTGCAGCCTGGGTTTTGATTTATAGTCCACCAAGCATCACCACAACACTAGACTGATATTCAGGCTGCGCCGTGCTTCATACTTTGACACTGTTTACACTTGTCATTACAAATGTCTTGGATCTTGTACACTTTCATTGATAAATCAGGGTAAAGGACCTGAAACTGTTCAGTGACTGTCAAAGTTGCCAGAAGAAGAATAACTTCTGCGCTTCGGCAGTTTAAGGCGACGGTTACAACAATAACAGTTAAGCTAGCCAACTAATAACTATTCACAAACTAAAACAAACACATGGATGAATCACATTTACGAACTGCAAGGTTTTATGGTCTTCACAGGCTCTCACTCACGCTGCTCCCTCACCCATACAGATCAAACTGAGCAGGGATCAGATAAATGCACCGGCATTCTGTGTGATTGCATGTGCTGAAATCACTGGAGCTGCTTCTCCCTGTTGCTGTAATGAATCAGGAAGAATAACGCCTAATATCACTTTAATTCTAGTGTCTTTTGGGGTCGCCGTTAATTGGGACAGAGGAGGTTAAATTTACATCTTTTAACCTTTAACATCAGACCAGAATGCATCTCAAACCACCTCCCGATCTGGTCAGTGTCAGTCCGTCTCAAATGTTTCTTGAGTGCATTTGTTGACATCTGATAGCTACAAGACACATGAAGTGACGACGTGTAAATGGGGTTTTTGTGACATACAGGACAGTGGTAGTGGGCTATGCATGGAAGTGGAGTTACATCGAGGTAGCTTCTATTTCACCTTGTCTCATTACTGAATAATCGCCGTGTTTGTTTTCTTTCGCACGCTGTGATAGAGAGTTGCGATCAGGGTGAGGAGAACGGTAGCAGTGGAAATGGCTTTGCTAGATGTGTGCTACTAAAAAGGAGACGATCACAGAGTTTTTCTTCAACGTGCTTCATGTTGTCTTCATTGCCAACAATCTTCACTGGGATCAAAAACCTGTGGGTGAAAACACAAGCAGCCTAAACTGACCATTCACAATTCTTATGGTCTCCACGTGGCTCTTTAGCCGCCGTAGCCCTGACAGCGTAGCCTGTACACTGTAGGCTCCTACGCTATGCCGTAACGCCTTAATGCTCATTATAAATCCACTTAAACATGGTGTAAGAGTAGGACAATGGAGGCGTATCAGAGGAAGTGGGGTGGAGTAAAAGGAAGGGACAAAAGAAGGTAGCAGAAAAATGTGGGGAGAGGTGGAGGTGCAGAAAGTGGAGGAGGAAGAATGTGACACAAAATCAGCCTGACAAGGTCGACCTGAAACACTACTTATTGCAGTGCATCAACCCAATCTCAGCGCCCACTAAAACATGCTGCACACACGCTCGGGCAGTAGATGCACTGCAGTGATTAAGCAAAACTGCAGAACTGGAAAACACTGAAATTCGCCATCCTGACTCTACAGAACAAAGTCCCTTATTATCTCAGTAAGGTAAAACATTAATTGCAAGCATGCCTAAATGGACAAAGGAAACTAATTCGCCATGCATTTGACATTTGACAACAGAAGGCTGTGCAGTCATTGCAAGCATGACAGGAAAAAAAAAATCAGTATGAATGGCGGATTTCTTGCCATTGCGTGAGAAGCTCTACACAATTACACTGCTCAGGCACCCATGCACACACCTGCTAACACGTACATTGAAGCGCCGATCCTGGGGTGTCTAACTCTGAGGTTAAGGAACACAATGACAGGAGGTCACCTGGCAGTAATGGAGCCTTTTGTGTGCGGAAATAGTCATTTCCCTGTGTAGTCCCGGGGTATCACAGCAGATATGAAACCCTGTCATTTTGTTTTCCTTTCTATCGATTTCAGAAAGGAGAACGTGTGGAAAGGAGAGAGGGTGAGAGAGGCACAGGAGAAGAGTGAGCGCTGTGCCTGTTGCGGGTGTTAGGACTATGCCATTGTCATTCAAATGTTTTGTTGCAGGAAGGGAATTTGAGAGGAGAACGGGAGATGAGCGCTAATGGGGAGCAAAGGGAGAAGTGGTATAATTGGATTTGATTACGTCTGTCTGTCAGAACAGGACAGGACATAATATGCGGCTGGAATTATTTTGACAGCGTCACAATGTGGATGACTCTTTGTGAAGTTGGTCCGATGTGAAGAATTAGATTTGTCTCGAGTGAGATTTGCAGCCCTGCTATCAGCATGGCTCTAGGGATGGTTATGTATGTACGTATGTATTGTGGTATTGTATGTATGCAAGATGACATTCCTGGTAAATTTCTTTGTAACGTGAATGTTGTATTTCCGCAGTTTACAACATGACAATCCCAAGGTAAAGTTCTGTCAGAGCCTGTCAGCAGCAGACCTTCAAGCTCATGGTTACTCAAACTGGACTTATGGCATTTCATATCTCACCTGTACCAGAAGCAGGTCTTTTTCAAAGTTGTCCTTTATTGATCCCTGCATGGAGATTCATTTTCTGCATTTAGCCCATCCTAAGTGCCTTGGTGGCCCGTGTTTCTTTACTGCGTTGGAAACCATGCTGCACCACCGGAACGGCCTCAGTCAAAGGAGCAAGAGCGCCCCATTTGTTCACGCAGTGCTAATGCTGGTCTGAATGTGTCCTTAGTCTTGTTAAGTTTAGGTTTGTGAGAAATGCCTGTACAGCACATCTAGCTATGACTACAACTTTTGAAAATCTCCGCGTCTTAGTCAGTTTTGTGAATGTTGCTGTGATCCACTACCATTTTCTTCTGACAGGTAGCAAAATTTGTTTTCTGAATTTACCACTGATTCCATCAGAGGTTATATGTAAAAGGCCACAGGATGGCTATAAATAATGAAGACTGATGAATGGACTACTGATAAGACTAGAGACAGACATGCTGGGAACTGGTCGATTCCAGCCTGGAGGGATGGGTGAGTGTGTATAATGTTGAAAGACGCTAAACACTGTGTGACCTCAGGTTGCATCGCAGATGTGTCCAAATGCATCAGATGGTGTGCAACATCAAACTCAGCTGACAATATGCACGCAATTCATCTAGTCAACACTGAGGCTGTAGACAAAACAGAATTTTTTTTTTTTTTAAATCAATCAATCTAAAAATCACTTTGATCAAACATAATCATATTGTCCTGTCTGACGCTGCCACACACTCCAGTCTCCGCAGAGCCTATATTTGATTTCAACTGTTTTCCGTGCTTGTTGTACCTTTGCCAAATATAAAATCAGTGACTCAGTAACTCTGTGAACGTCTGGTGCTACAGGACCCTCATAATAGAATCTCTTTTCTTCCTACACGCTTTCTTTTAAAACACACACACACACACACACACACACACACACACACACACACACACACACACACACACACACACACACACACACACACACACACACACACACACACACACACACACACACACACAC
>JAVQJV010095135.1:0-15422 GCA_036024995.1 Gadopsis bispinosus
GGAAGAAGAAATATGAGACAAAAAGCCCAGAAGCAACCATCAGAGGAGACCAGTGGGTTTTGTAGTAAAAAGCCTGTTAATCAATTGAGGTTACAGTTGGTTCCTGAGCCACAAAAAAACATCTGAGGTCTTCTCTTAATTCGTGTTTCACGTAGGCTTCTCCAACTACTTTTGGGTTTTACAATAATTACAGCATCACAGTAATATCTACAGCATGAGGTGAAAATGACTCTGAGCCTGCAGGCTGGCTTTTAATGTCGATACTGTAGAAACCTGCTCTGCTCTGACGGACACTGACTCTGTGCGTCGACTTAACAACGGAGCCGAATTTCGCGACAGAATCCTTAGGCTGTGATGTCCAGGACCTTGATTTTCCATGCAAAAAAAATAAAAGAATATTTGTTAATGCACAGGATTAAGTCTGGTACACAACCGCTGATTAACCTTTTCCACATGTTGTGCTGCAAGGTGGGGAGGTGGCATTGAAAAGAAAAATACAATTATTAAAAAGGTTCAGTGAGTCACTGCGTGATGCATCGAATCATGAAACAGCCCTCGTGATTCACAATAATGATGCTAATTCATCAAAATGGATTTCCTTAATTTTACTGCTTGTTAAGGCTCTGTGAAGGGCAGCGTACTCAACCTTTAGTTGGGTGGACACAGGACATTCATTCGGTGTGGACAGCCTGCGACGCTGCAGCGCTTATTCTGCTCGGAATACACTCGACATAATAACAGCATTACGTTTAGTGTGTGGTATGTTGACGGCATCAACAGATGAGTCTGTAATTTCTTGGAATTACTTTGAGCTCTAAGTTATTCGCCCTGTTCTGAGAGGTCAGAGGTCAAGTGCAGCTGGTAGGATTTCAGCATCGCACTCAAGGACAGATGATGACATCTTAAGCCCAGTTTCTTACATTACTGTCACTCCTCCTCATATTAGGAACATCTGAATGTTACTCTTAGCTTATTTGGGTTTCAAACATGTCTTGCGGCACTAGAACGGATTATAGCATCAAGGATATGATAGTCTTAAATGTTATTGAGCTAACTTAATTCTCAGTGTTTTAACAGTCAACGGGGGCCACTTCCACCTCAAAATACCCACTTTTGACATCTGGGTTCAGGTTGGACGGTTTAAAAGCCCTCTGGGCCTCATAATTCCTTTGTAAGCCAGTCAGTAAAAGTCTGTTTCTAGCAGAGCACTTGTGTCCACTGCCTTTAAAATAATGGCAGAGAGCACCACGTTAAGCTCAGTTTTATGTGCATTGGCCACAACTACAACAAGAACCAAAGCGTTTCCTAAAGCATTCATTAAACTAACCTATATTGTAGTGAAGGTTGACCCTCTACGAACTCTTTAGGGCATCAGACACCAGCGTGAGAACTAATTCATTGGCTGACTTCTCTCCTATCAATCTAGAGTTGCACCTCGCTTGACTGTGCATTATATGCGTCTTGTCTTCATTAAGGTGATAAGCTGAGAGCAGCAGGCACCCAAGAAAACAAGTATCGGATCATCCGAGCGGCTGCGTATTTCAGATTCCTAACCTTAGTCTCAGCAGTGTTTGCGTCGGGGCATTCTGGGAAGAAAAAGGGTAGTTTCTGGACCCCATTCCATACTGTAGGATCATCTGGACATTTTCTGACAGGTTTCAAGTGCATCCACTCTTTGGTTTAAAAAAAACAAAGGTACTGTATAAATGGCACTCTGCCCTCTGCTGGACAATCAGAAACTTAGCACGCTGCAGGTCAGGTTTTTGCTTTAATTCTATTTGATCGCTGATATTTAGAAACGATTATAAAATCATCACAGAATGGATTTGTCCTTTAAAAAAAAATTATAAATCACACCTCTGCATTTTCCAAAAAAACTGAGGCACTGATGCATATTGAGAAATAAATGTAGGCTCTGTCTGTTGCAGCCTGACGCCAGTTTCCATCAGTGCTGGCTGGGCTGATGGAAACTTTACTTCCATATCAGTAATGATTTTGGTTTGTGCGTCCCGGGAACTTGCGGTCAGCTCGGCCAATCAGAAGTAATGTAACACCAGACGAAGATCTGCCAGTCACAGCCTGAAGACTTTACTGTGGAGATTAGATTGATGACATAAGGTTATATAATCTGATTCTCTACATGTTTTAAAGAAGTCTCTAAGTAAAAGTGGAGTACATGCCGTACATACCCTTTTCTCGTTTAGTGCAGAGTCAAACATTAAAACTAACTTAATTATATAATAGGGTTATACATGTATATATGTTTTAGGGCTGCAACTAACGGTTACTTTTATTATTGATTCATCTGATGATTATTGTTCTCAATTAATCAAAATCCACATTTGTGAAGAATGCCCATCAACGTTTCCTGGAACCCAAGGTGACGGCTTCAAATGAACTCCATCTGCTGCTGAAGACTAAGATGTGGTTGAAAGCTCAGCGAAAAACAAGGACGCGGACCTTTGCTGTGGGTGAGATGACTTTTATAAATTTTTTTTAAACTTTCAGGCTAAAAATCTCTACCTGCCACTCCAATTTGGTGAGTTGCAAACCCCGGCAGCCTGCTCTTCCCTTCCCCCAGCCAGAGGGCCAACACAGCATGGTCGTCTTTGGCGTGATGGAAGGTGAAGCCGTGAGCGGCGGCAGCGGCGGCACATCGACTCAGTCGGATGGGCACTCGAAGCCACACCGCAACTTTCCCCTCTGCTTTCCACTGGACCAAAGAATCTGCCGAGTGCAGGGACACAAACGTTCACACGGATCCACAGACGTTCTTTAAAAAAAAAAAAAATATATATATATATATATATATATATATATAGTATTTATGATGGTTCCACTTTATTTAATAATAAACCTGCAGAAACAGACAGGAAGGACAAAAGATTGTTATTGAGGATCCATCTGATTTTAGAGACAAGCGACAGAGACAAGTTGGTGGAAGTAGCCTGCAGCTCCAGGGAGCAGATCTTCAAAGTGGAAAGTTGCCAGTTGGAATCCCAGACTGACTGGAAGGAATAACGTAGTGTCGAAACAACTAGACAATTTATCGATTAGCCGATTCCAGCTAATTCAGCGTGAGGGTTTGCTGCTTTTCTCTCTTCTATATAATTCTAACTTAAACATCGTGAGGGTTTGGACTGCTAACGTAACGACTCGGCCTGGAGCCCTGGGAACTTGTGAGGGACATTTTTTTTCATTACTGGAGCAATTAAACGATCACTAAAAGGAAAATGTCGACAGGTTGCTGAATAACGACAATAACAGTTGGATGCTGATATAGTGAATTAGAAAACCTCTCAGTTTAAAGTCTACCTTTGAGCAAGGCACTGCACGTTTGATTTTCCTGCTTAAAAGCTAAGCCGCCACACGGTCACCATGGTCCCAAGTCATTCCAGGAGGCCATTATTAGTATGTGGACACGTTGCGGCAAAGCGTTAATAAAACACTGAATGTTTCTGCGTCCAGGCTGCTGCACGGACCTGATGGTGTCAGACAGACACCCGGCCGCCGCACTGACCTCGCAGTAAGCTGCCGAACGAGCCTTCGCTGACGTCCGCCGGCAAACCGGCCTCTGCCAGGTTCACGGTCACTCCGCCGAATCGGTCCGCTTTGCCGGTCAGCGCGCTGCGCGGTTGCGCGCGGGCTGCGCTGCACGCGAACGCTCTGCTGCGGAGGCCGCGTCTCGCGGCGGGCAACAGCAGCCCGACGGCGAAGGCGCGGGCGGCCATGTCGCTCCGCCGTGGACGGAGCCGTTTTTGACAAAGGGCGGCTGTAATGGCCAACGTTCAGCAGCAGGCGTGTGTGTGCGGTGCTTTACGGTTGCGTAAACGTGGAAGTTGCATAAATACCGTAATGCTCTGATAAAATACCTCGGGGGAGGGAGGGTAGCTGGCTGCAGAGCAGCGCGCTGTCTTGTGTCATGGAAAACTGCATTCGTGCATCTTAAACGGCGATTTGTATCCAGTATTAACATCAGTGACATAATTCAGGCCTGGTGTTGCATTCGGCAAATAACTACACGTAATATAATATTCGGCACATTTTTTAAAACAGTTCGCTGGTGCAAAGAAGCTTAAGAAGGAAGAAATACGAAACAAAAAAAAAGCAACCGCTGAAAGCCACGAAAGAAACGCCGCTTGGCATTTTGGATAGATGCCGAATCAAAGAACAGCCCATAATACCGCCGATCGTGCCTTTGGTCGTTACAGTTTGCGCTTCTACTTGCTTTACTTGCATTAAAGAAAAGTTCAAAGTAAAAATTTTTTTTTTATTAGAGCTTGCGCAACCTTTAATTAATTCCAAGCTCTCGCTTCCACGTTAAAATCAGCCCTTTTGTTCCCCCCAAATTGTTAGTCGTGTTTATTTTTGTTGCGAAAGATCTTTGCCAAACTTTTTTTTGTTGTCCGATACGCAGGGGGTTTACGGTAAGGGGAGGCGGGGCTGAACTTTAACCAGAAAGCGGGAGGCGGGGCTGAACCTTAACCAGGAAGTTTACACCGCCGCTCCGTGTTTACGCGCTGTCGCACGCTCTCGTGGTTGGCGACTGTGACCGTTACGATGTCTTCGAAGAAAACTAGAAACAAGTCGAGGAAAGCGAGCGCAGGGGACGCGTCGCCCGCACCGACGGAGGGCTCGGCCGACTCGCCCGGCAGCTTGCAGGCGTCCGGCCGCGGAGGAGGAAGCTGCAAGGGCTTAAACGCCAACTCATTCGCCGTCGTCGAGTTCAGTGATAAAGGTGCGACTCCCCCCGACACACGGGCCCAGAGGCAGAGAGGTCATTGCCTGCCAAAGATGGGTGTCTGATGGAAGCCTCGCGTGAATGAACGTCTGCTGCTCTTTAAAGGGTGTTTGTGCACCGACAGGTGGCGTGTGCCTGCAGCACGTTGCAGCCTCGCAGCCGTTTTAGTTGCCTCGTCGTCTATTTGTTTCCTTTGTTTGTTTGTTTTTGCAAAATTGAGCAGAAAGCGATTTAGTTAGTTTTGGCTGGAGGTAAAGTGTTTGTGGAGAAGCAGAGCTTCCTTTCACACCCGTGGAGAGACGTTGACGCTTTTTAAAATTGTGCACTGAACATGTGTGACGTCCACCTACTCAGGAGTACACGAAGTAGTTAAGACTGCACAGTTCAATTGTTATTCCTATGTTCACTGGCATGGATGTGAATGTGCAGTGATTTCTAGCTCTCTTACCGAGGGTCAAGGGTCGACGCACCTTTTCCACATTGTGATTTGTTTTTGTTTATTTTCCCTTTTCAGCTGATGACAAAACGCCAAAGAGTTGCCGGGCGACTTTAGCCCAACTGAGCCTCCAGTCGATGAAGTCAGCCGGCGTCTGCATCGGGAGACCAGTCCTGCTGACGGGTCCCACGGGACGGCAAGGGGTGAGGTTCTGTTGCTGAAGGTCGTCCCGTGTCGCCGCCCTTGAACCTGTAGTTGCCGGACGGTCCCTGTTCTCAGGAGGCCACCCTCCTGGGCTTGGGCTGCCTGTAAGGAAAAGAATCCATTTGAACAACCGTTTGTTTGGCCCTTCTAGGTGTGTTTAGGGTGGCCGGTTGCCTCCTTTCCTGGTGGAAAAGTTGGCCTTCAGAAAAGTGCCCAGAACAACCTCCGAGTGAAGTCGGGCGACGAGGTGATGCTGCACCCGCTGACTGGTCCGGTGCTCCAGGCTGAGGAGGTGGTTCTCTCCAACAGGTAGCGTCCGTCTGGTTCTCATTAAACAAAAGCCTAGGCGACGCATTGCACATGGTAAAATATCATATTCACGTAGCTATACACTCAGTCTGTAGATTATTAGGCTCACCTAGCTAACGCACTGCAACGAATCCCCATGAAGGTTATGATGTTTAATGTTGAAACTCTTTTAGAAAGGTGTCAATGAGGCTGGGATAAGTATGCATATGTCACACATCGCTTCGCTTATGTCATGCGACTGCACCATCAGCCAAATACAACCAACAAAAATCTGTTCCATGTACATTTTATTCATCTGCATCTGAAATGTGAGGCCCCCATACAAATAGATGATGGAGAAAAATGTGATTAAGTCAGTGCAATAATAATATTCTGCAGCAACAAGAACCTCTCAAAGCATTGTGTATCGCAGGTAAAGGCTGCCACCTGCTGGGCAAACGTTGCAACTGCGGCATTTATTTGTAATAATCTTTATATACACCATGTTTTATTTGTTATTATATATGTATTGGTGTTATATTATCAAGCTTGCGTGATCCTTTTGATCTTATGTGTTTTGTGGTCCTTGGCTATTCTCTTCATATTTGATCGAAGTGTGTTATATGTTTGTAACTCTGCTTTATGTTCTGTGTGGTGCTGCTCCTGCAAAAGACATTTTTTAATATCAACAGGGCATCGCCCTGGTTAAATAAAGCTTCACGCTGATTATTATTTATCTGTATTTAATAGGTTTAAAACCTTACAAAATGTGTATGTTTGATCCTCCTATGCCTAAAACTTTCATTCAGGTCAAAAGATGACACGCTAGAGACAGATGAGTTCAAGAACTTCTTTCTGAGGTCTCTGGGTAAGTCTGCATGTTTATTGGCACGTCTGTAGAAAGCGCTTTTAGAGTAGGAAATGCAGTGTGAAACATTACAGGCAGCTAAGCAAAGTGGCCACGATGAAGGTCACCGTGTGACCGAACAGTAAAATGCAAAGAAAAGTGCGAGTGTGCAGCTTCTCTTAAAAAAAAAAAAAACAAGTTCAAACTAACCATTAATTTGAAAGCATGTCACAGTCTTTTGTCTGAAGGGGAATAAAGAAATGAAATGTTTGCGTTCGTTTCATTCCATCAACATTAATTTATTAATAAGGACAACAAAACAAAGATTTTTGGCATTTGTGAATTGTTTTAGCATCATTACCAATAATTTGCTGAATATATGCAGTGATGTGACATTTAGTATGAACTGTCTACAGTGCAGTTTTGGTTTGAATTGTACTGCAGTAAACGTGAGGTCCTGTTTTCTTTTCTTCCTTGTTTTCCATTATCACTACACCTTGGACTCCCAAGACCTACATTTACCCTATTGGTCAAAAAAAGAATACTGTGTCCTGGTTTTGAATTCCTGTCCAGACTGCCCTGTTTCCTTTGGTGGAATAACTGCTGGTTTGTCTGCTTTGTGCCAGTTGGGAACATCATTTTGCCAGGAAATGCCATCTCCCTGACGTACTTTGGACGGTCATGCAGTCTGTGGGTCGAGACCATAAGAGGGGAGGATGGTGTCACCCTCCAAAGACCAGCTCCTCACCCAGGGCAGGACCCTGACACGGAGGAGTCCTCCGCAATGAACTCCGTGCTGGACTCCACGTCGGCCGACCTCTCCCTGCGGCTCAGCTTGCTCGCTGTAGATGACAGCAATGCCGACGGGACCCCCAGCACGCCTGGAGAGCCCGGGCCTGCATCCAGCACCCCGCGCCGACCAGCCCACCTCCCTTCGCTCTCCTCACCGCTTGCTCCCTGCACCCCTTCCTCCAACTCCCAGAATCCGGCTGCAGGGTCAGGGGAGGACGTTGTCAGTCTGGAGCGCTCACTTAGCTCAGAGCAGGCAGAGAAAGACCCCACAGCTCCACCTGGTGGTGCGCTGAGCACTGACACCTTCTACTGCATCTCCTGCTCCACTAAAGTCACTTTCAGAGACGGAGCAGGACAGGAGGATCCAGATGCAGGAGCTAAAAGGTCGAAGGTCACATACAGTATGATTGGCGGGCTCAGCAGCCAGTTGGATGCCATCAGAGAGATCATCGAGCTTCCTCTGAAACACCCAGAGTTGTTCTCCAACTATGGTAGGTCAGATACAGTACAATGTCTTTCCACATGCATACATTAGACTATATAATAGAACCATTTGGCTACCAGATGCCCATGGTGGTCCCATTATAATGTAAGGGCATATAGATTTTCTTTTTTGTGAACTTGGACTCAATTTAACGTTTGAAAATCAAAGGTCTCATTGCAAGCTGTTTTCTGTGCAGGTATCCCACCTCCCCGAGGAGTACTTCTGTATGGCCCCCCGGGCACAGGAAAGACCATGATTGGACGAGCCATAGCCAATGAGGTTGGAGCTCACATGACGGTGATCAACGGCCCAGAGATCATGAGCAAGTGCGGCCATATTTCCCCCAAAACGTTGCATCGCTTTCCGTCCCAGTGTAATGTATGGGATCTGAAGCTGTGAGTCAATAGTAGAGGAGTTTAATTCTCTTCAAGTGATCTGCTGTTTTATGTCTTTTGCAGATTCTATGGTGAAACAGAAGCGAGGCTGAGGCAGATATTCACCGCAGCGTCTCAGAGGTAAAACTTTGTCGTTAATCCATCACGTCACTCAAACTTTTCTATGTGTTAGAAACACTGAATCTTTTCTATTCGTTGGCCTCTGTCCTTTTAACGTGTTTACATTTATTACAAATAAAAGAAATAAGTACGTGTTAAGTTTGATCAAAAAGCCCTCACGGTTATATATAAAACATAAAAGTAAAACACATTTAATAGAACAGAACCAATGAAATTTGATTGATAATTTAATCCTCCTGGCCCTTAAATCAAACCTTAAAAATAACGTGTTGAGGATTTGCAGTATGTCATCAGCAGCTTGTGTGTTTGGCTCTTACATTCTTGTGTAAAAGTCACGCGGAGAGCTAGTGTACAACGCTTGTCATGTTTCTTCGCCCGATTTACAGCCCACCTGCGATCATCTTCATCGACGAGCTGGATGCCCTCTGCCCAAAGCGAGAGGGGGCGCAGAATGAGGTGGAGAAACGAGTCGTCGCGTCTCTCCTGACTCTGATGGACGGGATCGGTTCAGTAAGTATCCCTTTCACCCTTTCGCCACGATGCACCCTAGCAGGTGCCGCTTTTTCAGAACTTCCATTTGATTTCTTCACCCTAAATCCACATTAGAGTTGGTACATTTATATGAGCAGTAGCTTCAGAATCGTTGCCTCTGATTCCAGTAATGCTGCCCTGTAGGCAACGTCTTTGGACAACATTTCCCATTACTACAACCTGCTAATCTAAACCTGCACCTCTCCATGTCTTTAAAGTGGGGCTGCAGCTCAACATCGTTTTCGTTTTCGATTTTAAAAAGTCAAAGAAAACCCGAAAATATTCACATTTGAGACGTTGGAGCGGCTTTTTTTTTTAATTTATTTTGGGTGTCATTTTTGCTGACAAACCGATTATTAAAATGGTTGCAGATAAACTTTCTGTCAGTCGACCAGCTGATTGCGTCCACTCTACTTTAAAGTCGTACACTGGGGTGACGATGGCCGCTCACATCATGACACGAACTGCTGCTTGGCTTCTCCTACTTCCATCAACCGACCAACAGTCTTTTTGCATCAGCATCACTGTTACAAGGAGGTCTGCTTCACATTGACCAACAGATGCTTGTTCAGAATACTCACGACTTGAGAGTATGGCTCTGTGCAGCAGAACGTGGCTCCGTCAGGAAATGTCCTCACTGGAAATGCAGACTGTCATGCAGAAACCATCTCTGCGTGCTGGACGCCCTTCAGACGCTGTGGGTTGTATCTCTGGGGTGTTGTTCGTTCCTCTGAGCGCTCTACAACTGCCTGATGAGAAAAAAGATGGACCCCCTCCACCCACACACACCCAGTGGGAGCCTGGGAAACAAATCACCTACGGTTGCCATGACCTGCCAATTTGGCATAACTTTATCAGCAAAGTACATCTCCATGTGCCCAGGCAGAAAAAGAGCCCTCGTGTGGATTGGCGATATTGCACAGATGCACCAACTCCCTGCCTGCTCCGTGCTCCTGTCTCTTTTCCAGACACTTGATTGGTTCGCGGGAATGTGGAGAAAGCGCTTCCTGCTTCTCGGCATTCCCGCTTTATGCTGTAATTTATTTGTGTTTCATGTCCCCGTGCGGTGTTGAAAGGTGGAAAAATAAATTTCTCATCTTGCAGGCAGACCACGCGGAGAAACACAGGCCTGACGCAAGTTTAGAATCAGACCGGGGTAAAATATTCTCTGAGGCGTTGCTTATGAAAACCGCCTGGAATTTAAATACAGGGCAGTTTTACATAGATCCTAGGATTTTGTTGATTCAAAGCAACAATTTGGCTGTAATTTCTAGTGTGTATCATTAGTCAGCACAGCAGATTTGGTAGTGGTAGTTTGTGCCGGTCCATATCCATCTGTTATTTTTGCACCACAGCTGTGTGAGTGGACAAACGCACTTCAACTTCAATGGTTTTCACACAAATGAACCCTTAGTAATCACTTCCTCATGTTTCCTGTCAGTATCTCCTCTGTCACTGTCTGATAAAGGCTTGATGCAATGTTATAGTGGAAAACACATTTACACACATTATTCATTTACTGTATATTAATTCAGTGTCCACAATAACATGAAAATACATTGAACAACACAGGACAAGGCTGAACTCTACTCTTTTTCCTGTCCTCCCAGGAGGGCCACTCGGCTCAGCTGTTGGTCCTGGGGGCCACAAACCGGCCCCATGCCCTTGACCCAGCCCTGCGCCGACCGGGGCGCTTTGACAAGGAGCTGGAGGTGCGTAGTTCCACACACTGTAGCAGAAGACCGTCCTGTATCAGACTGTGCTTGTTCCTCATGCCGTGTTTGTTCATTCAGCACCCTCCTGTTTGCATATTGTGAACACGCCTGGTAAAAGTGATTAACACTGCAGGAAATATCTCTGCAAGGTTACCATTCGTTTGTGGTCTGGGATTCCTCTGGGTTCCTTTCTAGGGTTCTGCCACAATTTATTTGAGTGTAAATGAAACTTTCTGCTCTTTCAATCTGTTGTTCTGTCGACCTCATGATGGCAGGTGGGGGTTCCTAGTGCTGCCGAGCGCGCAGATATTTTGCAGAAGCAGCTGGGCCCTGTGCCGTGCAGCGCCACCACCGAGGAGCTGACGCAGCTGGCCGACGCCGCTCATGGATACGTAGGAGCAGACCTCGCAGCTGTTTGCAAAGAGGCAGGCAAGTCTGTCCCGCTGTCACGTAGAAAGTCACAAACGCTTTGGAATTTTGGTTTCTTAGGTTCAGGTTGTCAAATATCTTCTCCTTTTCTTCACTCTCTTCTGGGCTACATGAAGTATAAAAAGTCGCATTAAGGCAAAAAAAAGATTTGCAGTTTAGACGTCTAAGGACCCTTTTTTATAAAGGGACGGAAACAAAATTCTTTAATTCAGTATCTCGGGGTGTCGACAAAATTGAGTTTGATGGACTTTATTGTTTCCAGAAAATGCATCTTGTGACAAACTCCTAAATCTACATCGTAAAAATGCCACTGAAACCAAGAACCATCCACAGCTACTCAGGCCAGTTGTGCTGCTCTTTATTTTGATTTCCTCGTTGCTCTTCCCGAAACCAGCATCATTTGGGAAACCATAACAAAAGTCGCACATGGCGACGGGCCCAAAAATGCTCACCATCTTTCAACAGTTTGGTTTGCCTCGTAGGCTCAGGCATCCGACCGACAAACAAATAGCATGCGAACAACAGTTTGTTATTGAGCTTCAGCTGCATCTGACCCCGCCTCTGCTTGTGATAGTTTTCCCAAACCACAATTCTTAGTCACTTATTTCTTCCTAAATGAGTTTTTAGATGTTTTCTTGGAGTGTCTGACATGCCCGTAACCCCCTCGAACCTGTCCTTTAGATGTTTGCCAAAGAGGAAGTTGGGAGGTGCTGTGGTATTGAAATCCCAGTGAGAGAAACCACTACTTGTTGTGAAATTCCTTTGCCCCCTCACCCCTAATGCCACAAACCAATCCACCTCACACCCCGAGGACACGCACATTGGCTTGTGCTTGTGTATCTGAATGTGCTTCATTGTGGCGTGTGTGTGTGTGTGTGTGTGTGTGTGATCACACGAGCACATGCATATTTGTTTTCCGTTCTGACCCCTTATGCCTCCTGGGTGGTCCCACTACCTTGGGGTAAGTGGCGTATTGCATTTCCAGCTGAGGAGGGAGCCGTGGCTGCTGTGCGGAAGCACTCCGGCAAAGAGCGTGATTTACTGTCCGCAGAGGGCCAGACGTGACTGGCAGTGATTTCTGCAAAACCTCCTCGCGGCCCGGAGGGAGGCAACAACCTCCCCAACCCCGCTCGGCTCTGCTCGCTTCCCCACGAACAATCTCCAAACCCAAATCACTAGACAAACACAGGCCCTCCCAAGTAAGCCACAGCAGAACTAACAGATTCAGAATGCATTTAACGCTTCGTTCGGTCTTTATTTCTTTCTGTTGGCTCATTCGGTCTTGAAATAAAGTACACATAAAATGCCAGCTGAGGTGAAAGAGAATAGAAATACGGCTAGAAAAGCTTGGGGGCCCTGTGTCAAATATTTTGGCATCCGCATGTAGTGCCAGTAGAGGTTCCCTTGAAGTCTGACTTTATGCAAAGATAAATATCTATCTTTAAAATCAGTTGGCGTCCTAGCATTGACTTATTTATTAGCTAACTATCTTAGCGTTCATTCACATAAAACAAATGACATATCTATCACTGAGTGAGACGACGAGACATCTGAACAGCAGTTCAGTTGCCGTCTAAAAGAAAGTGAATACACTGATGTGCTCTGCTGCTCTTCTCTGCCCCAGATACTAGCTGTAGTTGTGGCTTGAGAGGACTCGGACGCATCCAGCCACACAACGCACTCGCTGATGTCTGTTTTTTCCTCCTTTGCTTTCGCTGAGAGGAACAAAAGCCCGAAGAGGCGCAAAAAAACACATCGAGTAGGAACCGCAGTTGTTTCCTTCTGCTGCTCAGGTAACAATGAGCTGCTGGGGGGAACGTACGCTCCGACGCACCGCTTCCTGCAAAATAGAACGGGTGGTACAACGCTGCGACGGCCGAGGGTCACGCACAAGATCCCCCGCCATGCCCAGCTGCAGAGAAGTACGCTCACATACACACTTTATGGTGTCGATGTTTAGTTGCGCGCACAAGAAGCAGCTTGTGGTGGGGGGTTTCGCATCCTGCCTTTAGCACAATACCAACCTGCTTACAGACCAGAGACTATTTAAATCAGTGGAGAAAGGCAGAGGGAAGGCTGACAAGGCCAAGTGGCTGCTTTCAGCGTGTGCATTTCTTCCTCTCTATGAGCATGTTTGTGTGTGCATAAGAACGGATGGAAAGCTTGATGTCATTCGGGGAGTTTTTTTATTTTTGTTTGTTTGTCCAGTCCGAGTTGCGCCGAGCCCCAGAAACAACTTCTTGACGACAGATGTGTTATATAATCGGCACTAAATCGCAGTCGGTTTCAAACGTAAAAGTAAATGCAAGAGCACACGCATACCATGCTGTCTGTTTCACCGAGGTGACCTCAAATCCCTTTTTAAGCCTCCACTGAGCACACAAATTATTAGGAAAATCCGCGCCTTGCATCATTCATTGCACTGAACGAGGGAATCCGAGTTGAGCGCCGTGATCCCTAAATGAAAGGTGGGATTTTTAGACGTGGAGAGAAAAGAACGGAATTTGAAGGCACCATCGTGTTTACATGTTGTATTCTTTTTCAATCTAGTTTTTATATACCTCTGTTATTCATCATTTTCTCCTCCTGTACTTAGCTGCACGCTGGAGATCAACAAAGGTTTATCTCATCTCCATTATCTTACATGTACGTATGCTGTAAATCTAAAACTAGAGATTTGCGACGAACAGTTTCAGTGCTCTCTGGCATAGATTCCACAAGCCTCTGAACTCTGCTGGGAGGGATGAGCGCCATTCATTCATTTGGTGTGTTGATGCGGGTGGTGCACAGTGCTGTCGTGAGTCCAAAACTGGGTTGAGACTGGACCGCCTCTGTTTCCCAGTGTGGATCACCTGCGTTTGTTTTGTTCCTCTACTCTTTTACTCAGGTTATCCCTTTAATATGTCACCCGCCTCAGTGTGTCACATTAACATTAACCATCCAAAAATCCAAAAACCCGTCCCAATGCGTCTGTAATGGTGCCAACAAAGATTTAAAGCAGTTGGTGTTCAGCTGCTGTTTGCTTCACGTAGATCACCTTTGTGCTTTGGGCCCCTTTCTCAGCTTGCGACCCCTCATTCTTGGTTGCAAAATGTTCATCTTTGCCTTCTCAGATTGTTTGACTTGGCTGTGCTTTAGCAGCCTAAAGATCAGATAAGATCAAACTTCATTGATCCCGTAGAAAAGTCTGGTGCCAAATAAAGAGGTAAAGCTTGACCGTATTTCACGAGAAAGAAGCAAAGATTAGTAAAACCTGTTTGTGTATCTTGTGTCCTGTGGGCAATCCTCTCATGACCCACTAGGTTCATCCTGTGATCCCTTCTGGTTGGGATCCTCTGCTCTAGGATCAACGGGTCCCAACCTTTTTGTCTTGTGACCCTTTTAAAAACAGGACCTGAACTGTAGTAACCCTAAATGACGACCTCTAGTGGGCAAATGTTGCGTTGCTGGGGAGGTAAACGGCCAGCTGAAGCTCCAAGCAGTGAATGTAAATGTAACGTGTGGAGGGCAGATAGACTGACCTGAATTCTTCCAGCACAGTGAAATGGATGGACTTAGCTGTGCTTTAGAGAGACTCGGTGTAGGAGTATCATTCTTTTGAAGTTAACCACTCGAGCTCCTCGCAACAATTAAACCACAGATCTCTGAAAAAAATCCCCTTTCACTCGTGGATGCTGACCTTCTGTCAGACTCGCTCTGGTCGTGTGTCTGAAGGGTACATGGCTTTCATCAGGGTTTCGTGCACGTTGACAGATTTACGTACACGTTAAGATGACGTGCTGGACTGTGTTAGTCACAGCAGACAGAATGTACAGCCTGCACGCCAGTGACAGCGTTTCTGCTGCACCTGATCTAGCTCCTCGTCACGTCATCCCGACTGGGCTTTATGTCAGACGTGTGTCAGCACGCACGCTGTTACGGGATAGAGCCATTGTAGAAGGGCCGTGTTTAATTGCTTGTTAGCAGCAGAACTGCTCGTCTGATTCACATAATTAAAATTCTGCTGCCCTTCAGCTATAGGAAGGTGCAAAGAAAGTTTGACATGTTTGAGATTTGGTAAATTACATACAAATGGTACTTTATAGTTTAGGTTATTTGTTTTTTTTTAGCATTTTTCCCTATACAAATTGAGTGTTTAATGATGCATAAAAGGATGTAAAGCACCCAGATTAATTTGCGTATATAAATTAAAACGACTTGCCTTGATCCAGAGTGTACTGTCTGATGCAGATCTAGCTAATTGATGTACAATAATGTTTTATTGTTAAATGTTTATCGCATTTAATAAGAAAGACACACAGATGAAAGTAACTGTTAACAAGGAGGAAAAAAAAAATCTGTAGCGGAAAAACTGGAGTTTCTTTTAACCGTGGGCATCCCAAGATAAATCTGAGATTGTTAAAGTGATAAGAGAGATGAAAATATTTCTGATATGCCTTA
>JAVQJV010095150.1:0-10875 GCA_036024995.1 Gadopsis bispinosus
AGGTTGAATGAGTAATGTTTTTTAAAAGATGCTTCAGTATAAAATGTCATTATTCCTCAGGAAAAACACAGTTGATGCATGTGGTGAAACAGAATTCAAGATTGCTGTGAGGTACATGAACGTTGTCCCCCAGTTAAACTCTGTTTTTGTGCGAAAGCTCCCTTTGATTGTGTAGTTCAAGGCCATGTAGGGCAGTGAGGTGTCTTTCACGTTTAAGCTTCTAATATGATTTAATATTAATAGATGTTTTGAGGCTGCTGGTTCTCAGTATGTGTTTTAAGGCGCTGGTTGAGGTTTTGTCCACTTCCAAGACATTTGGTGAGACTTTGTAGAACCCTCCAAGAAGTTTTTTTTATTTGAAGTTCTGCATCATTTATTGAACAAATCCGAGCGTGTGCCCATGTATTTGTGAGGGATCGAGCAAGTCAGAGAGCCAAAGTGCAAATTGTGTCTCGTGCTTTGTCATTGCGGTCTTTTTAAAAACACCACAATCACAATGTACTTTGAGACTTGCCAGATATGTTCATTAACACCGTGTCCTCATTGTGTTCATAAAAACATTATCCAAGCGCCAATATATTTCCTTCAAAACGTATTTGCTCTTGCAAATTACTACCATATAAATGTAATTTGTAGGAGACGGGGTTGGACAAGGAGACAAAGGGAGGAACATTTATTCCTGTCTGGCACAACAAGGGGCACGGGAACACACACGTTAAACTAAAGTGCATTAGCAGTAAATTGTTTCTCAGTTAATCCACAATGCTACTTTTCTCTGTGTCATTTGACAGTCTACAGCCATGCTAGCAGCTCTTTGAGGCTGTACTTGGGCACACAGCAGTGCTTTGAGCTAAAGGATGATGTCCGCATGCTTACTTACTCACAGTGTGACTATGTGGACAAGCTGATGTTGAGCAGGTACATACCATTAGTTGAGCTTAGTGTGTTAGCATGCTGACATTTGCGAATTACAGCTGAGGCTGATGGGAATGTCATTAGTTTTGCAGGTGTTTGGTCACAATCCAAAATATTGGACAATTAGATATTTGACCAGATGTTGGCGCCAGAGGGAAAAGTCAGAACATCACCAAAGTTATTACAATTCAACCTCACCAAATGTAATGGCAATCCAGCCAATAGTTGTTGAGGTATTTCAGTCTGAACCAAAGTGGTGGACTGACCATGGCTAAAAACCCAATTGAATCCAGATGAGTTGGTTCTGACCAAATAACCGCCCTTTAGTATAAAAGCCGAGCCTTGAGCTGTAGTAATGCCATGTCAGGACACGGGTAACAAACAGGACAGAAGACAAAGCAGGCAGAAAGAACTCATAACTAATGATAAATGTAGTCAATATGATATATGAAACAATGCGTCACTGTTAAACTTGTAAATGACGACTGTGAATATCAACTATTGACAAAATGCAGGTGAAATGAAATGGTTTGCAGAAGCACAACTTAGCCTCTGCATCTAATGTGATTGAGCCTTCACAGTATACTTACAGTGCATTTAATGTGTGTTATAGGAAAGCTAATAAGACAAATGAAATAAAATAAAAAACCAGTGAAAACGAGAGCCATGTGAGAAAATCAGATAAGCTCCCTGCATTCCTCCTTTGACACGTTGGAAGCGTTCTCATCAAACCTCTCCTCTCCTGTTGAACGAAACACAAATTACAGAAGCCGGAGTATTTACCAGCCTGCAGAGAATTTGGATATTTTCACGAGGGGAAGGAAATGAAGAGCACACTAACCTGTTTGGTTGCACCACCACCTCCACAACCTGTCAAAGTGACAGCTCTGGCAGCGCTCAGCCACAACTCTGACATTATTTGCAGATAGGAACTAAGGAAAAATATCTGGATAGCCAGTATGATTCATAGTTAGTCCCAGCTCTTGTTTACAGACAAGTTGTCACATTCATTTAGCAAATTACACTCATGCTTGGGGCTCTGTAAAATGCTTATGCCCTCCCACTTGATCGGGGAAGAGGGGATAGTAAAAAATTATAAAAGCTTTATTTCTCTCCTCAGCCTTCAAATCTGTTGACTCAGAGTCCCCCAGAATCATTGATCTCTACAAAGGGATTATACAGCAAAGGTGCCAATATTTTGTGGCAGTTTTTTTTCTTCTTTTTTTTCCAGTATTCAATTAATTGTACAAAATCTCAACCGGCTAAAGGCAGCTCCATTACTCTCTCATAACCCTGCTTAGAGGCTTGTATGTAACAGGATATGCTAATACTTCTCGTACTAAGCCCTTGTAATCTTCATGCTTGAATTTGTGAACAGAGGACCATGTCTTTTGCACATACTGTAAATACTGATGGCATAATATAGCTGTGTGGAAAAAGTCGCTAGGATCCCCCAGAGTTCTTAAACCATCCCAAAGACTACAATGCAGCAAACTGTGATGCTGCAGCATAGATGTACAAGTCCACTAAAATATGACTGAATGATTACGGATTAAGGTAAGATTCAAATGTATACCTTCCCCTCTATAATACATTTTCCTGGAGACTGCAGACCATATGCTTATGTAGCAGTCAGTGAACCATTAAATCGCTTGGTTTTCATGAAGCTGATTTGCATTCTCAGGTTAAAGCTCAATGGGGCAGGAGAGGTAGTTGTAAAACCTTCATTTAGTATATCAGACCTGTCTTTTCTTATTATGGCTGCACAGAATGATCAAAGTGTCACTATTACTGAAGTGATGCTGCATGCTAATGACATGAGACGTGCAGACAGCCATACCACCTGGCTTTGTAAAGTCGAGGTGAAATGAAAAATGCCTTTTTAACCCTTTTGGACCACATTCCATATTGTGCAAATATGTGACAATATATAGAACATCTCTTTCGCACGTGAAAATCCAATCACGTTTTCTTCCTGTAAAACAAAATATGACTTGTGCTCACGTAAAGTTGAACCAACCAGTTTCAACCAATAATATCATGACATCCAACCATCAATCAGTCTTCAACTTTTAGTGGCACAGAACGAAGATTTACTTACTCCGAGTACCAAATAATATTCCTCCACCTCCTGCAGTTCGAGGTTGATGAAGGTGTTGAGGGAGGCGTGTAGTCGTCTGTGATTGAATGTTGGCTAGCACCCAGCTGTGAATCACTGTATTTCTCCATTTTGGCATGCCCACCTTTCAACGTTCAAATCAAGTTCCTTCCAGCGTCACCTGCCTATCCCGTTTCACTCGGAAATACGTCAAGATATGGAAGCTAGATCCTCTCGAAATGCTGGCCCGTTTCATTTCGACTTTGAACAATCACAGAGTGATCTAAATTTGTATCACTCTTCATCTTCAGCTGTTTTGTATTCCCTCTGTTTGCAGCATTTTGCTGAGTTAATGAAGTTAGATATGGATTCACCCAAGCAAGACCAGAACATAGCACAGTGGAAATAATAGAGAAAAACTTCAGATGAATAATTGTTTTAGTTTTTAATAAGAGCTGCTTGAGCTGTGGGAGTCCTACATACCATTCATACTAATCTCATGTCCTTATGTCTGCTCACAGCCACATGTACACTCTGCTACTGTTCAGCTACCTATGCCCTCATAGTGATTTGTCCTGTTCACGTGATATGAACATGTCAAACCAAATGTCCATAAACTGCACCATGCAGTCGGATGATGGTGCCAAATCCTGTACACAGTTTAAGATTTACAGACCTGCCTGTGGAAGGATTACGCAAATAACTGGTGGAACAACATTGCAAAACTATCATTTGGGAATTAGGGAAATGTGAAATCTAATCCTAGTGAGCAATTTGTTCTTAAGGGAAAATATAGCTTGTTGGTTTTTTATTAAAAACACAGAGACGCTGATTCATCTTCAACACAGGAAGAGTGCAGCTGTGAAATATAATAATATAACATACTATAGAGTAAAATAATCTCAACTCAAGGTCCACTTACTAGCTTTTTCAGGGGTTTTCAACTTTATCACACTGTTGCCATGGAGATGGATCTGTTGACATGCAAGCTTGTGCTGAAAAGATTACTCCGTCGTTTAGTATTGCAGTCCAATTTCATTGTCGGACTCATGAAAGGTGTTTTTCTTCCCTTTAAGTATCAAAAGTAGTGTAGCAGAAACTGTTTTAATCTACACATTATTCTTCTATGTCAAAACACCTACATTACCCACAATGCAACTTAAGCACTGACAGTTCATGGGAGTTTCAGATCTGTTATATTAGTTGCGGTCTGGTCGACTGGATGCGGAACGCCTGCTGCTGCTACTGTTAATATTAGTGTAGCTGTTGTTGTACTGCTAATACTATTGGTGTTTTATTTTAACATCTATAACATTGTAACTGCCATTGCTTTGGAGGCAGATGACGCCCACCCAGAGCCTGGTCCTGCTCGAGGTTTCTGCCTGTTAAAAGGCAGTTTTTCCTTGCCACTGTCTCCTAGTGCTGCTCATGGTGGAATTGTTGGGTCTGTACATATAGAGTTGGTCTGGACCTGCTTTATATTAACAAGTGCTATGAGATAACTCTGTTATGATCTAGCGCTATATAAATACAATTGAATTGATAGAATTTGTCTGCTAAAGGGGCAAAAAACACTTACATTTTAATCTCATTATACTCTTGATGATGCCTTTTATTTTGTAGTATAAAGATGTCAACACTGAAAGGCAGAATTAGCTTTATTTATATTTGCTCACTGCGGTCTTTGATTAAATGATTCATCACTTGCCAGTTGCTTTGGATTAATAACATATAAGGATGTTTGATGTTTAGTAAGCTGTGACCTACTACAAGGTTTTACAAGATTTTGGCTGATCTTATCTCTAAATCATGTCCAATCCTCACCCAAAGCATTCCAATTTAACTGGAGCCAAAGACATCTCACAGAGCAGTGGGTACAAAACAACATAATTTCAACGCAATTAAAAGAACGCTTCACTCTATGCCGCCTAGATATCACTGTTTTATGCCTCCTGTGGCATTAGTTTCTATCTTGGATGCTCTTTTATTTCTTCCCTCTTTTGCAATTAGAGCTCAAAAGATTAATCAATTAAATTAATATAGTAATAATAATAATAATTAGATAGTCAATTAAATGTTGGTCTGTCGGTAAAGACTGAAATATCATCAACATCAATTGGATTGACATTTTTGTTTATCACATGACTTTTCATTTAGTGGCACCAGGAGGTCAACATTGTCACCGATCTGGTTAAATATCTTTACTATTATAACTATACTATACTATTATAACTATACTATAATAACTATTGGATGGATTGCCATGAAAATTGCTACACATATTCATGGTTCCCACAGGATTCATTTTAATGACATTGGTGATCACATGACATTACCTCTCGTGCCATCTTCAGGTCAAAACTTCACTTTGTACAGTACCTTGTGATATTAATGCCATCGGACTCAGCTGCACGTTGTGATTAGTAGTAATTAGCAAATGTGAGCATGCTAACACTGCAAGATGGTGACCACAGTCAACACTAAACCTGCTTAGTATCAGCATGTTATCCTTGTCACTGAAAGCATGTTGGCATGTTGACATAAGCATTAAGCTCAAAGCACCACGGTGCCAAAGTATACACTCACTGAGCTGCTCGCGTGGCTGTAGACTCTTTAGTCGTGTTCATTCAAAGATGCCAAACATTTCCCATTTAGCTTCACAAATGTAATGATTTGCAGCTTTTCTCTTTTTGGTTAGACTTTGTTTGAACTTGTAAACGGATATAAGATCATCTTGTAATTCATGCATTTGTCAACAACTATAACAGCACAGTGTGACATAGATGTGATCTTAGAAAAAATGTGTGAATATGAATATTTGTTTATCAGTAAATACATCTTCACTCTTTATGACAATTGTGCAAGCTGTATTTGCTGGTGAAGGCCACAAGATGCGACTTGCAGGTGGACCATAAGTTATAAGAATTTTGTCATATTACTATTTCCAAGGTCAAGTTTTAAGCATATGTATAGACAGCTGAAAGCAGCCTGCGAGTGCTAGGTACATAATATAAAGAGTTGACTGTGAGAATTTCTTTGTGTTGAATCATATTTTGAGATCATTCATATATATATATATTATATAACTGTTATATTGTGTTGTCAATCATATATTAACTGTTGATACTAAAGAAATCCTTATATCTGCTTGCAACTACATTATAGCAAATTAAAAGACCACTTCCATATCTGGATTTGAGGATCTGATAGTAACGTGAGCAAAATCCAATTGCTTGTTCAGACCTGTAACTTAACCCGTGTTGACGAGATTGGATGAAGTCTCATTGAAAAGCCTGTGCTCCTTCGGGTAATGCATTACAGAGGACCTCAACATGTGATCCACCAACCTTGTCTGATGGAGTCTAACCATAATACAACCAGCTTTAATTGTCCGAACCACCGAGAAGTGGTTTTTATGATCCCAAACTGCTCCTTTAATTCCAGGCTTTCTCTTGGTAACCTTGCCCTCTAGCAGCACCGGATTCATGAGTATTGATTGGCTGGGGAACACACCATTCATCTTTTCTTGACCTCTGATGACAAAGGTTTGTAGAAGCTAATAAAAAGCTAATTATATAATCAAACTGCTCCTACAAGCAATTTTCCTTGAACCAGTTTTTGTCTCATTTCAAGTAAAGAGTTTAGCTCAGTTCGAGTCAGGCCAGTGGAATAGGAGCATTCATCACAGTCTCAGGGTGTCTTAGATTGGCGGAAACGAAAACAGCTGCTTGTCCTCAAGAATAATAATAATAATAATGACCTCTTTTGTAGTGCTGCTCCCTGTTGACTCTGAGAATGCTGCACCCATCGAATAAACTGGATATATTAGTGTATTTAAACACACTAGGTGACATATTTTCAATATGTTCACAGTTTTGGGCCATTGCTGTTCACGCGCCCCTATTAGGTAGATGTAATTAGGCTTTGGCCGTGGCAACACAGCTGCTGAAAATCCATGAAGTAAGTACAGCACTATGATTGATATCTTGCCATGTAGCGTATATGATCCTGTTTAAATCAAGGCATCCATCATAGTGCTGACATGAAGAGTAAATTACTGTAAAGCCAGGGAAAAAGAGGAATGGTCTGGTGGCATTCAGTTTCCTGGATCTGCTGAGGATGAGTTTGACCTCACAGTTATGACAGCTATCAGGCTACTCTACACCTCTGAACAGCATCGCTGTTTCCTGAACGAGCGGCTCTGTCAGTCCACTGCTGAGTCATGATGACATTGAGAGTGTCCTTTTAATAAGTGTGTTACAGCTGCGGCTGCTTTATTGCTTGTCTTGTCGTGGAAGTTATGGAAGGAGGTGCTGAAAAATTTAATTCTAACCAAAACCTTTTCTCCAGTCAGGCAATTTAAAAAGAATTAAAGTCTGTAATAAATACACACAAACCTCCTCACGTGGCTATGGTGGAATTCATTTCCCATTCTGCTGCGATCTATTAAATGCTTTGGAGCCTTGCTTACTAGCTATAAGCTCAGGAATAGCCATCTCTTCTGTCGATATCTGGGGAATGGAGCACAAAGAAAGGAGACTATCTCCAATGTGAATGCATTCACTCAAATCTATAATTGATTGAAGCTCCAAGGCTTGTTTTTGTCTCCCTAGATGGTCAGCAGGATCTGATGTAATGAAATACCTGAAGGTTTTTGCAGAGGATTCTGTCGCTGCTATTGCAGATCTGATATCTAAGAAGGACCAAAAAAAAACTCTCTTTAAGCCAGTAGAAAGATAATTCTGACAATGTGTAATTTGTAATCTTGTGTGCTTAGACAAAACGTATGAAATGACAATTCTATTATATTCCAATCTTTATGTAGCTTTGATTTGCTTTTCCTGATACTTGGAGTTTTCTAAGGAAATCTCCAAAAAAAGTCATAATATAGAAGAAAGCTTGCTCCAGATATCTTACAAAGCAATATCTCCCTGCCTCTGCTTTTCTCTCAGCAAGCTAGATGCTTTCTCTGCAGGTACATTTATGACTATTTACAATCCTATTTTTAAGCCTATTTTTCATGCTAGTTTTATTTTTTTCAAGACAATATGTTGATTATGCTTAATGATTAAGGTTATTTCAAGGTTAAGGTTGTTTTCTTATGAAAGAGGTTGAACAAGAAAATATTTCCGTCATTCCTGTAACCTTTCTGTTTTTTGTTTTTTTTTATGCCACACAAATGAAGTAATCTCTGTGTGGATGGACAGACAGGATATAAGCACAGGGAGGTAAAAAGTGAAGTCTCAGCCACCCCTGTTGTCATACCAGAGTATTTTAAGTAACAAAGCTGGCAGCGCAGGAGGATGACTGTCTCCCTAACAACTGTCTTTGTCTTGGCCAGATAGGAGGGAATCACCCTGATGGATAATGACTTGACAGAGTATGTCCTTTGGCCAAAGTTGCCCGGCACTGAGGATTTTTTTCTTCTTCTGTCTTTTCACTTCATATAAGGGCCTGCAGAGAAAAAGAAAGAGAAATAGAGAGGTAGACTCTTGTGGCTGCGAGAGGAAGACGGAGCAGGGAAGTGGAGTGTTTGATACAGTGAAGGGGAGCCATGTTGGAGATTAAGTGAGGCCGGCGTGTCCTGGGCTGACACCGGACTTATCACACTGGGCCAGGTGATGATGCTTGGAAACGAAGATAACACCGAAAAAATCAGTTGTTAGACGATTGTGGACGGGTGAAGGACTTCTTGTTCAAAACAAATTTACAACCGCATGCGGCTCCCGGTGGTTGCTCACTGTCACATTGCAGTCACACCTCTCACTGTTACGTTGGCTGTCGGATTGGGCCGCAGCAGCGACACCATACACACACTGGTAGAAGCAGTTAATATGCATGGCATGGTAGACTGTGAAACTCGTGACACCTACACACCTGCTGTGTTTGTCTCCTTCATTTCCTAAACTCTGACGTGACAGCACTGACTACCGCGTCAAGATTAATTGAAAAGGATTGGGATGACGTGTCAAAAAGCAAACTCTTGCGTCATAAATACTTCATTGGCTGGATGGATAGCTGAAGGTGAGAAGCCTTGAGTCCCTCTTTGAATACAAATTGATGTACAGTAGAGCTGGAAGAAGAACCTGAGTGGAGAATTCTGTTTTTTAATGCATGAAGGCTCTCGCGATAATGGTAATCTCTCTTGGGTTGTGTGCTGCTGTACTTTAGGCAGAGCTGCGACATGTCATGTAGCTTGTTTTGAATTTTAGGGACAAGTGAGAAACTGAAGGACTGTGACCTTGACAAATGCCCCCCTCCTCTTCTAGGAAAAACAGCAAAGAAAATGGAAAATACATTTACACAGTAAAAATAGCATCTTAAGGGAGTTGCAAAACCTTATCCTCATCCATCTTCACCAGATTTGTGCATATAACGGCAATAACCTCATGTTACAGCTCACAGTAATTATTTGGATGCATTAATTGCCATATTCTCAGTCACAAAATCTCATCACGAGCCCACTCTTTGTTTTGCACAGATAAATTCCAAGGCTGTGTCAAAATATGATGCATTTTTCATTATGCTCCCCTTTACACTTTGTTCTCCTTTAGCTACAATGATGCAGTGAAATATTAATGACGGGACACACATTCATTGTCATGATATCTCCAACTCTGTTTTTCTGGAGCCTCTCCTGCTGCTGCTTATGCTTCTTTCCTGTTGTTTCATAATCAGATCTGCGTTCATATCACACCCAAAGCTGCCAAGTGGAAAAAAGACCAAGCTCAGTCACTGAGATTATGAATGTATGACTGCTTCTCTTGTGTGTTCACTAGAATGCTGTCTAGAAACATCCCAACATTTGTGTAGTTAACTAACTCTTCTCAAATGTAACATGTCCCAATTCTAACAAAAAGGCTGAACACATTTCTCATCCTGCAGTTGGTGTTTTCCTGTGACACCAGTGAGAGCCGCGTACCTCATCTCTGACCCTCCTGACCTCCAGCTGATCGGGGCGCCGATGTGAAACCTGCGATGGAGACCAGGACTTGATATCTGGTGAGTTTGTCGTGTTTAATAAGCCACTGCATATTAACAGGTAGCAGTTGCAGCTCCACCTTTTAGCTGGGGCAGCTCTAACTATGCTGCGAATGTTTTGTTAGCAGTGGTGCATCAGCAGATTGAAGCAGTACTATGTAGATCACTGGTGGGAAATAGTTGTAGAAAGGATGGTGGGAACTACAGATGCAGAGGAGAACTGGGTCAAATTTGCAGATGCTTTTTCTTTCTGTGTTTTTTTTTTCTTTTGTTTTGCAGAATTTGTTTTGCACAGTTTAAAAAGTCACGTCGGTGGAGTTGAATCAGGATCAGCTTTTTTGGCCAGGTGTGTTTAGCCAGACAGGGAATTTGACTCATGTTTCCAGTGGCTCTCAGTGTGCTTTCACACAGTGCAGAGAGCAGTACATTTACTGTGCATATGAACAAAGACTAAAGCTGAACGGATATAAGCAAACATAAACATATGGCTATTATGTACAGACAAGTGGATATGAGAAATAGACCATATACTGCTTAGAAACAACAAATGGATGACAACATACAATGCCTGCAGGGTTACAAATAGTGCAAGGGTGTGTGGGAGTGTGCTGGATAAATATTGAATGGCTAATGTAGTAAGTAACTTTATATGCATAGAGTAGGTGGTTTATGGACCGTATATATACCACCTGCTTGGATTTACATATGACAATAATGGATAATATGTGCATGTTGTTGCACATTTTGTATATTGTCATGTATATATATAATTTGTAAGAACAGTAGATGTTTTGTTATTACAGGGTTATTGTACTGGCATTGTTTCCTGACAGCACACGTCTGATTTAAATGTTCAGGAGAGTGATGGCAGCTGGAAATTA
>JAVQJV010095152.1:0-12615 GCA_036024995.1 Gadopsis bispinosus
TGTGCTTTTCACAGATGAGAGCAGGTTCACCCTGAGCACATGTGACAGATGTGAAAGGGTCTGTAGAAGCCGTGGAGAACGTTATGCTGCCTGTAACATTGTTCAGCATGACGGGTTTGGTGGTGGGTCAGTGATGGTCTGGGGAGGCACAGACCTCTACAGGCTAAACAATAGCACCTTGACTGCCATTAGGCATCAAGGTGAAATCCTTGGGCCCATTGTCAGACCCTACGCTGGTGCGGTGGGTCCTGGGCTCCTCCTGGTGCACGACAATGCCCGGCCTCATGTGGTGAGAATATGCAGGCAGTTCCTGGAAAAGGAAGGAACTGATACCAGGACTAGCCTGCCGGATAACTTTTTCAATTTGATTTTCGGGGTGTCTTTGAGTTCAGCCCTCTGTAGGTTGATCATTTTCATCAAACAATGTGGCATCTATTCGTTCCTAACACGTTACCTAGTCCATATCAGTATAGGTATCCAGCATGATTTCATTTTTCCCCATTTGAGATCTGATGTGTTTTCCAAGTGTTCCTTTAATTTTTTTTTAAACAGGTCACACAACAGAAAAAAAATGTATTAAAATCTCAAAGCTCTTTCAAGGGGGCTTTAATATCTAATCACTCAACCCCTAAATAAATAAATACAGAGACTGTATAAGCCAATTATATACTTACATCATCAGTGATACACAGGTATATGATTCTGTCATGGCAGATGTAATGAAAAAGATAGCTAAAAAAGAAGACGAGATTTGTCAACATTACACAATAGATAGTTTAAAGCACACAGTTCAAGTTCAACTACAGATAAAAGGTAGTGAATGGGCTGTAGCTCTAAATGACACTGGTATTCTCTTGTCTCTTTACTGCTAAGATTGTTGAGTGACGACACCGTGCGTTGTGATTTTGTGGCATGTGATACCACATTATTGTTTGAGGTTGTGGTTTATATCTGAGCTTCTTAGTGATCTAGAGCGCCTGCTAATATGCGACAGTTCACACTGGGTCTAGTCAGTGAACGCACCTGTGTTTCTGCTTGAATATCCTGATTACTTGGACACAAAAATGGCAACAATAAATTTCAGTGCACTTGGGTACTGTAAATTTGTTCCATGTGGCTGATTGTCATAAAAACAGTGCAAGGGTGAAAATAAAATTATATTTTAGAGCGACATCATTTAGTCGATTCAAAAGAAAATGAATTCGTTTCAAGTCATTTTTCAAGCAAATCTGTCAAACAGCTGCTGGGTCCAGCTTCTTAAATGTTTGGACTTGCTGTTTGTCATCATTTATGATAGTAAATGAAGAGTCTTTGGGATTTGGACTGTTGGTTGGACAAAACAAGCAATTTGAAGACTCTGGGATATCGTGATGGGCATTTTTCACAATTACTTTTACATGTTATAGACTAAACGTTTAATCGATAATAAAAAGTAATCGTTTATTGCAGCCCTAAAATATTTTGTGGAAGGCAAAGTGGGAAAATCTGACCAAATAGCAGGTTAACTGGTATTTTGTGCCTTGATCTGATGACATGTATAGCCTGTGTGCAAACCCACGTAGCCGCAGCATATGAGTGGGTGACGTTTGTGTGCCAGAGGTGTAAGGACAGCGTGGAAGTCTTACCTGCCGTGGCTGTAGGTCAATTTGTTATTCTCTGATGGGATTTTGGCTAATATCTGTTCAGTCACTTCCAGGAAGTTGCCGCCACACCATGCATGCTTAGCCAGGATGGTGGTTCCACGAGCCACCACAGCAAACAGGATTGCCATGGCAACAGCTGGGGCTTCAGTTCTATCAACTTGCTGACAGCACACGGACAAAAACAATGAGATGTTACTACTGTAACTGGAGGCGAGCAGGGTGGGCTGGGGGAAAGACGAGACTGCTCAACAGAGAACCATTATTGCAAAACATTTGAGGACTACTACCTTACAGAAAGGACGCGCATGAAGGACGGGGAATAGTAGTATTTAGTAGCCACTAAACTAACGAACCCACTAGCTACAGTTGTCACGAGAAATTAAAACGAAAGCGAAATTAACGGTGACAAAACAACAGGCTAGCCAGCCAATAATGTTGTTCACCAATGTACACAACGGCCTCGGGTAGGTAACGTAACTAATTGTCGGTTTGAGCTACAGAGCTAACACAATTAACAGTGATATATAATAACAAATACAGTACCTCGATGTGTCAGCGCTGTTCAAAGTAGCTCATTTAGCGCAAAATCCAACATTTAAAGGGACTTCATCTGCTAGCAAGCTAGCTTGCTAATCCCTTTCGAGTGACTTCTGCTTTGCAATTCACCCAGACCGGAAACGAAGTCGCATTCCTGCTAGGTAATGTAGTTCTTACCACTATCCCTGGCCTACGTACTCATTCAATTGTATTGTTTGGATGTTTCAACTACATTTTTTTTTACTTCCTGTTATGCTGTGTTATCGTCGCATGTGTTGATGCCTACGTCACGCTATGGCGACAGTTTGTATTTAAAGGGTTAATTTAGCCCTTGTGACGATCTTACAGGCAACTCAGCTTTATTGGCCAAGTATGTGAACACATACAAGGAGCTGTGCAAATATGCTTGAATAAATATTTAACGGGTTACTTTATATGCATGAAGTAAGTGGATAAATACAGTAGATCCATGCATACATGTGTATGCAGTATATACAGCAGCATAGATTTATATTTGACAGCGGTGATATGTGCTTCCATGTACATGCAAACATTTCATGTTAAAATGCTTAAAAGAGTCGTCTGCACCAAACACCCACCGTTTTAAACTGCTGACGCCAGGTTACCTTCATTCTTTATCCTGACAATAAAACCACTGCATTTATTATCAGTCATTTCATTTGATCATCGTCGCTGACACTTGCCTGTCCGACAACGCTGAGGGCTGAAACTCCCCCGCTTCCCCACTGACGGACAGAGTCGTAATGTGAAGCATGGCCGGGGAAGCCGAAAAGAAACCCGTGCTGGAGATGGTAAGAAGCGAAAAGGCCTCATGTCTTACAGCTACAAGGCTTTGCCTTCGTTAAAGTCTGTAAGCACAACTTCAGAAGCCCATTGAACGGAAGAAGCTAACGATAGCATTTCGACCGCCTGTAAACGCCTCACGTGGGTAGCTACGGAAGCTAGCGACGAGAAAACAGCAAAGTGCGTTAAAAGCTGTTCTCTTGTTTCTAACGCAGCGTTGGTTGTCGTGGGCTCGAATAGTGAGAGAGGTGCCACGCTAAAGCTAACGTCGCCTGAAACGTAAATCACAACTACCTACTTTACTATAGCTCCCTTCTCAGTCCATGGCCGATTCAGACTTTCCCCACTGGGGGGCGGTATCGGTTCGTCAGCATGGCGCTTGTCAATGTGCAGCAGCATCTGTGAGATAATAAGTACTGGATTATAGTTCTCTCTCCATGTGGCTGATTTCTCCGCGGAGGGTGTTGGGTAACGTGTGATGTTTTAATATGAGTATTTCTGTGTTTTAGGTCCAGGCTGATGGGGCTGATGAGGGCTGTGTGACATTTGTGCTGCATGATGAAGACCATACTCTGGGCAACTCCCTCAGATATATGATCATGAAGACGTCAGTGCTAAGCTTTTTTATTTTTTAACAAATTGCTGCTTTGTACTCAGCATGTTGTGGTCAGGGGTTTGACCTGTTTTTTTCTCTCTTATTCTCGCGTGTGATTCCATTTTGTTTCCAGTGTTTTTGTTCTCAGTCAGTCAGCTGGGATGAGTGGATTGTGGAAACACTGTAACGTACACTAAAACACCCCCTACCCATTTTAAGCAAAACACTGATAATAATCAAGTATCTTGCTTTCACTTTCCTGTCTTCCCGCCAGTGTGGATGTGGAATTTTGTGGCTACACCATCACCCACCCGTCCGAGAGCAAGATCAACTTTCGCATTCAGACACGAGGTGAGAGACACCCCTTAAAACCCAGTCACGCCATCCTCCTTTTCTCCTTCGTACTGTCCGGGTTAGCTTGTGTGTATTTTGGGGGGCTATGTTGCAGAGGGAGCATGTTGGCTGGAGTCTGGTAAATGTACTCTGTCCTCTCAGCCGAACAAGAAAGGGTTACACATGTACCTCCCCTCTTTTTTTTTTTTTTTTTTTTTTTTTTTGTTTTGTTCAAAGAGAATTGTAACCACATCTGTCATCTGCTTTGCACCAAGTGCCTACAGATAACAGCAGCCCCATCACGTGAAGAAAAAAAGAAACATGGCCAGACTAAGAAAACAACTTGTTTTTGTTGTTGGACTCAGTTTCAGGATG
This sequence comes from Gadopsis bispinosus, assembly GCA_036024995.1. Lineage (NCBI taxonomy): Eukaryota > Metazoa > Chordata > Actinopteri > Centrarchiformes > Percichthyidae > Gadopsis > Gadopsis bispinosus. The sequence continues at coordinate 4,288 of JAVQJV010095152.1, forward strand.
TCTGGAAGATCACAGAGAGACACAATGACCTTCCAGGTCCCAGGTCAAACCCCAGTTTCCACACACATTCAGCTACATGTCTATATTTTTTGCCGTCATTATTTTTCCCCACAATGAAAATGGGAGGGTGGAGGTCCTCCATGTCAGTCAGGAGAAGAAGGCCGGGACTTCTTTTCATCCGTTTGTCTTCACTACTGCATTTTCAGATCAGTCTGTTGGACAGCAAGACATTCAAGCAGAGAGTGATGTTTAAAAGCCATTTGCTTAGTTTAATCACCACAATAAAGCAAAGGTATTGTGTTTATAATGAGAAGGACCTGACAAAACGAATAACTCCTTAAAGTTTAAATGTAGCAGGGCGAAAGGAGAGGCAACTGGATAGTTCCGTGCCCATGGTAACCAAAAAAACATTATTTTGCACTGCAGTTGCATTCACTTTTGGGTCACTTAAGTTTCCATTTCTCGTTGGCCTTCTGTGTCGTCAGCAGTCATCAGCTGACTGCAGCTTTCTGCTTTTTTTAAATTTAACATGTCTCCTATCTTTCCAAGGAAGAGGACAGAAGTGTCACTTTAATCACTTTGGTAAATGTAATATGCTGTGAATGACTTTCTTAGCAGCATTTTTATTGGAAATAATAATTTTTCAACACCGTAAAAAATTTTTTTTACTTTTTATCTTTGTGATTTTACGGTATTTCTTTGGGTTGAGTGCTTGGTCGGACTGTGGTCCCTTTCCTTTAAAAGCAATTTGCGAACCAGTTCACTGAAACGCAGATTGCTCTCAGGGGCAGTGTCAGTGTTTCAAAAACGATTGTCGTTTGCAAATTGCAGTTCAATATGAGGGTCCTCTTGTATGCTCATGCCTGGGTTGCAAATATGCCATTTGTTTTGATTTCGTGGGCCAAAATGAGCTCATGTTGCAAATTGCAGCTTGCTTGTTGCAGGCCCTGAACACTCCTCGCCTGTCATGATTTCTCCTGTCGCTCTGGTCGGCCTCGTCACGGCTGCCCAAATGACCTGCGAGTATAAAAATACAGCTGTTAGTGTGAACCTCCTGGGCTTGGACAGCTGTTTGGGGGGCGGGATGTAAAGTCACAATGCTGAATCCTGGAGAGGTGATTCACCCGAGACAGCGCACGCATCACTTGTGGTTGTGTTTGTTATTGCTGTACGTGGGTTTTTCATCACGTGTCCACTGTCTGTCCCAGGGGGAATTCCAGCCACCGAGCCTCTGCGGAGGGGCCTGAACGAGCTCAGTGATGTTTGTCAGCATGTTCTCAACACCTTTCAGGTAAACCCCTGTGTCCATTTGACGCATTGATCGTTAGTCTCTTACTGAGATGAAAATTGACCAGCAGTGGTTTGATATTCTTTGATATATTTCCTGGGTCAGCCGTTTCTTCAGTTCATATCGAAAAATAAGGAACTGATCACTTTAAATCAATACATGAGTAAATAGGTTTTATAATAATTACTGCACATGACATAAATGTGTGTCAGTGATGGGATCTGTAGTCCAAGCCAAATTTAGCCAGTTTACAGGTGATTCACAAGCTCACACTTGGCTTGTGTGCTGAGCCGGGAGCGTCGACAGCCATCCTCCTGTATCAGCTGTCGGCAACATCTGCCCTGCTGAAGGGTCCACCTCGCCTCAGCCCACCACAGGGCTTCTGTCCATAAGCTGACCCGGCGCTCTGACCTCACTACAGAGGAAGGCAAGCAAGAAGCGAACCTTTAGTTTCCACACAAGATTATTATTTTCATGTGGGATTCCAGGAAGCAGCCCTGGGTCGTCTGGTTGGCGCTGTATATTAGTCCCGTGGTGAAAGGAAAGTCAGCCAGCACTGATTAAGTCTAAAACTCCCCACACTGTCTGTCTCAACTACAATCCTGCTTACATGTTCTTTTATTTCATTCCAGGCGAGAGTTAATGAGTTCAAAGAGAGGCAGGAGCAACCCATGGAATGAAGACCATCGCACATGTGTGGACTGTGAAGCTGTGAGATACAGTTTCTGCAAACAAACTAACAATGTTTCCTAGATTTGTCCCTTTTTACATATTTACAAGTTAGAGTATGAAACGTGCTCCTCGAAACAGTTGGTTCATGTCGCGTTCAAACATTTGTACAGTTTCTCTTTTTGTATTATGTTAGAAGTGGTGTCTGATGTATCATAAATGTGTATGGTAATTGTGTCCTGTGTATATCATTCCTGAGTTTCATGGAACGATTAGAATTAAATTTAGTCAACTAAGACTTTAATTTTTCTTCCTTTTTATAATTTCATGGAGAGATTTCTACCATGAATAACACTCAGCCATTTGACTTATGCTGTGATATTCATTTCCACTGCTACTTGTGTAACACCGTTTGAAGGATGTCCAACCCTAAAGTAAAGAGCCTCCCAAACACCAAATTGCTCTCATTTGTGCTTTGAAGCTGCATTTGAGGAGTGAAAGGCGAATTAGAAGCTAGAATGCACTTATTAGCCGAGGAATGTGGTGCGAGGGACTTCATACAGTGCCAGGAGGGCACAGGGAAAATGTGGGTGGAAAAAGTAAATGAGGTTTGAGGTTAATCATATCTCACATGATCATGCATGGCTGCCTCTGTGGGAACATCAGCTGAGGAAAAACTAACTCATATTTGACAAACTATATGGGAAGTAAAATCATGAAAACTATTCTAGAACACAAAAATAGGCTTATACAATTTTTTTTAAAGATAAGTGGTTGACTTTCCTTATTTAAGTTATTTTAAATAGTTTGATGTTTCAGGAAAATCCCTTTATTTGCAGGGCTAGATGAAAACATCAATAGGTATCGGTCTTTTCATTAACTCTCAGCCAGAAAGCAAATAAAGGTAACGTTATTTTCCAAAATGTCAAACTGTTACTTTAATGTTGCAAAAAAAAAACCCAAAAGGACCAACCTTTAGCTGCAAGAGTCAAAGACACCTGGTCCTAACAAGTGACAAATTGTAGAACCAGAAGTGTCAAATCTGGGATGATGGAGTGTGACAGTAGCATGAGTCATTATGTGAGTCACACAGCAATGTTTGCTAACATTAGTCACCATACAGTTCTGTCCAGCCAGAACAAGTAAGGCTACAGTGCAACTGGATGGAACAAGGGTGCGTTTTTCTGCTAATGAATTCAACCTTCATAACAGAAGGAATGTGTTATTTTGCTTTTAAAAATGATTGCCTTTATGTGCCAGGTAACCTGACGTCAGGATCTTATGGCTCTGTTACTTCTGAGAGACATTTTTTTAGGGGGAGGGGAGGGGAGGGGAGGGGTGTACAGTAGGTTTATCTCAAATAATCACAAGGATTATGATAGGGTAAGATTTGGATCAGATTCAAACTTAGATTTCCCATGTGTGGACTAGGATTAGCAGCACTAAATTACTCTTATTGCCAGACGTCAATGATCGGCAGGGTGACGCCATATCCCTCTGCTTTGTCAGCGAAGTCTGTATGAAGTTTTATTATGTAAATGAAGTTCCTTTTCCTTGAATGCAGCTCATGCAGCACTGTGACTGGCTGGTTCTCGCTGTAAAAAGAGGCAGTGAAATATGAATAGATCAAAAGAAGAAGACCAGGTACGACTCGGTTCTCTTCGTTTGTACCGAAGAGCCAATGAAAAGAATCGGATCGTTCACCAGCGTGACGCCACTAGTGATGATGATGGGACTCAAACTGCCAATGTTGTCAAAACTAATTTGAACTTTTGTAAAGGCACGCCACAATTGAAGGTACTGGCTGCGTAGAAGGAAAATTCCCCAAACTCACCAAACATCCAAAACCACATCATGCATGGACACAAGGCTTTAAATGTTGTTTGGAAGATCATTCACCCGCAGCAACAGAGGGAGACTGAAGCTCTGCTGTGAATAAATGATGCTCTTAGAACGCAGTCATTTTGAGTGTTCATCCGCAGTCACACATGTAGCATCACCCCGTGCCCGGTCACACAATCAATTTAAATTCGACACATTTTTGATAACCACATAACACACGCTTTATGTAATCCCTTGTGTGTGTAAACTGGTTTGATCGCCCAGAATATATGTTCCCCGGTGTTCTTTGTTTGGTAGGTCGGCATTGATTAGCTGAATAGCTAATTCGTCTCCGTTAGTTCTGTTTAGTTGACCTCTTTTACGGGCCCAGAACTACTGTTTATTTTTGTGAATTTGTTTAAATGATAGTTTGGGTAAACTAAAAAACCCTGGTACCTCTGCGTCCTGATGGCTTCCTGCTCGGCCCCTCACATGCGCCATGAGTGACGTGGCTCCGAATTTAGTCTTAATTTAGTTCTGCTCACCATAAAGGTTTTCTTTTGAAACGTATTCTGGTGACACTTCAGTGGAGCCCGTGCTTAGTTCGCCAGTTCCAAGGCAAATCCCTCCAAACTGAAATAATAAGCTTTGTCAGTTAGTTTAGTTTCATGTCATGATTTTTGTTTACCCTACATTGAGGTTTGTTAATGCAGCAGTGGATGACTTTGACCTCGAAGCTGTGTTGACTACAGCCAGTTCTGTGTGGTTTGTGAGATGTGAAGAAAGAAAACCAAATCCTTTTCTCTGTAACATGGACACTGATCCTCAGAAGCAAACCTTTATGAAGTACCCTGTTGCAAAATAAGAAAATAAATTAGGTTTCCTGCCTTGTGGAACTTGTGGCTGTAAACAGCTTTATCGAGTGAAAAACACTAGAACAGATGAAATAGATATTTTTTGAGATTAAATCATCAGTTATCTGCTTCTTGGAACTGGCCCCTGGCGCCTAATATCTAGTGTCTGGATAATGTCTGAAGCAATAATTTCAAACCAGAAAAGTCTTGTAATGGGTCATTTGTAACACATTTCACATGTTTTCTTTTTGTGATCTTTCTCTGAAATCAGATGTGAACCAAATGTTAAGAAACAAACAAACAAAGAGAGAAACAAAGAAAGATATGAAGCCTGTGACAAAATATTTAACCTTTGACTGGCTACAAATAACCGAGATAACTGTTAGTGCTGCACCGGCTCTCTACCACAGCTGCACTGTTGGACTGTACTGTTTTAAAGGGGAAGCTGAGGATTTATTTTTAAAGCATAAGACATTTACAGGAAAATCCAGCAACCCCTAAAAACTGTGAATAATGACTTATCCTTTCCAAACACACTACTTAAAGGGGCCCTGTGGAGGTTTCTTGTAAACTGATAAAACGTTCATGAATGCATTTCCTTTCTCATAAAACATTTTTGCAAGGTCGATTTTTTAAGTATTTGAAAGCCAACATCGTTTACACCCATGTTCCCTCGCTAGCTGTCTTCTTCCCTGCCTTTGCTGGTATGTTGCTGGTGGCACATTACTGCCACCTGTTGATGTCAACAAAACGGCAACCCACTCATAGAAAAAAAACAGCTCCATAGCGCTCACTAGAGGTCAAAAGCTCCACACTGAATCTTTAATATATGCAGATACAGTATATTGTACAACATGTAAATACTATGTGAGCAACCATGTGACTGCACCACTAGTGACCAGAAAAAACACATGCGCTATACTTTAATTAACACTAAATAACTCAAATACAACAACACAAATGCTACGTGCAGCTTCCTCTAGCTACAGACATCCTATTTCTAAAGTTATGAGATATTATGAATACATTTCTTACTCTGTTGCACCCCACAGGTTTCATTTCTCAGTATGAGATGCTTCCTTAGCTCGCATCGCTCCTTCGCAAACAGAAAACACATTAACCTCAGTTAGAGATCCTGAATGGGACCCTGGGTTATATTCAATGGAAACAACTAATATATGTGAATAATTTCTATGATCAGCGCGCATTTAATCTCCGTAAAAACATTCACTTCGTTAAAAACATCCAGCTGCTCTGGGTTTCTTTTATTTCCTTCCCAAAGCTTTGAAATGGGTCACGCTCTGAAAGTCAGTTCCCCAAGTATCTACCTGGCAGCAGCTTCCGGCCACAGGGGCATCTTTGTAACACGGCCGGTCTCGCTGATGGGTAAAACGTTTGGAAAAAAACAAAACACCTCATGATGGGGGATTAAACTAAGCTTCATGTGTTTTGTGATATTTTCTTAGAAAAATAAAAGCTACAATGATAGGTTAAGGCTTTATACAGATTGCATGAATACTGCAGAAATAACAGTACTGATAATGACCTCTTCTGCGAAACACGATGGGAATCATCTGGTATTTGTCAGCGTTGTCGGACAGCAGCTGCCCGCCACATGACTTAAAGCAGCGTTTGTTTGCAGATGAAAGATGTCCAATGTTCCTCTCCGCACATGACGTGAGCCACACAGTGGGGCCCATTTTAGTCTGGTGTGACGTCACCAGCTCATGGGCATTGAGGAGCTCGGTAACAACATGCAGTTGGTCGTCAGAGAAGCAGCTACTCATGTTTACGTGCACTGGCACACTTCTACTTTTTTCTTCATTAAAAAAAAAAAAATACAGAGTTGCACCTTTGAGACTAAGTGGAACATAACTCACAGTTTACCTCTATCGTTCCCCACAACGAATTAAAGCTTCAACAGGTAGTGCTCCTTCATACTGTCATACATACATGAAGCACTAAGGCTATAATCATATATAATCATAGATCTGCAATCTGCATGTAGATTATCCTGTACATACATTTACATGCGGCTTTAATAAACATTCTTGCAGCCCGGGAGTATGAACAGATATATGTAGCCATCGTGGTTTTTGCAGTTAGTGTTACAGCCTGAACAGGAACAGTCCTGCTGTTTCATTCATCAGTTTTGGGTCTTTCAGTCTGCCGTGCGTCCAGTTCCTCCCTCCTCACTGGGACCTGACTGGCGGTGACCAAGCTGTTTCTCCGTGATGAGCCTTGCTGGGAATGTGGGTCTGGCAGAAGAGGCGTGTGTGATGAGTGCGTGTTTGTGTGCGTACGTGTGTGTTTATGAAGAGCTTGTGTATTTCTGAATGGAGCTGGAGCGGTCCAGGCCGTTGCCATGACAAGAGCCCTTCCAGCGTCCTCCTGAACCTCGTTCATCCAGGGGGGACGTTCTGTAGCACCAGCAGCAGAGGCAAGACTACGAGGCAACACACACACACAGTTAAGCTTTTTCTTGACGGTATCTGATAAAATTTCTAGTACCAGTGTGTGCCGTCTTACATGGAAGCAGTTCTTAAACTTCTGGCTGACAAAGTAGAGGGCAATCGGGTTAATGCACGAGTTTAGGGAGGCCATGTTGATCCCAATGTAATCCATCACTAACAGGAAGCTGCGAGGGAAAAGGGAACAGTTTACAGTAAAGACTACAGGAAGCCGACCGAGCAGAGAACAATGGGCTCCTGTGAAATGTGCAGTGGAGTTGCGTCGCCCGCTGTGCCTACCTGAGCAGTTCGCAGCGGTTGGGGTCATTCTGGTCATAGATGGTTTTCTTCAGAATACGGCTGAGATGGAGCGGCAGCCAGCAGAGAGCAAAAATCAACACGAGGCAGAACACCGTCTTCGCCACTTCCCTCCGCTACGCAGACAAAGACAAATATTGATGCTACTGAGTGCCTGTGGTTTTTCAAGCCTGTTGGTTATAGGGGTTCTGGATGAGCGCAGCAGTCATTTGCATGTATACCTGTTTCATGTGGTCGTTGAGGGCGATGCGCATGCCCTTTTTGCGACTGAGCATCTCACAGGACATGAGCGTGTAGAAGATTCCCGTGCAGGCCAGTGGGAAGCAGAAATAGAAGCCAAACAACCACCAGTCCTTCACGTCCTGGTAGAACTGGAAAAAAGAAAACAGTCGCAGCCAATAAAGCAACAAATAGAGTTACTGAGGGTACAAACCTATCTGTAGAATTGATCCTTTATCAAAACATACATTGTAAACAGATTTAAAGTTGAAACCGATGCAGTGCATTTTCTTTAACTCTCGCCCCAAAACACTTATTTTGAAAGTGTGTTTATGTCAGAGATTTGGGATGAACGGATCTAAAGGACACCCTATAGACAAAAACAACCTTAAATCTCAATCTAACAAAATAATAAAAGTCACTCTATTAATACAGACATATGTTCCATAATCAATCTCATCTCACTGGGACTATATTTTACTCATCAATCTAAAAGGGATTGACTTAATTTATTTTAGTACTACTGATAAACGCCAGAACCAAAAAGCAAATATATATATTTACATAGCTCTCGATTTACCGGTCGGTCTACGTTCCAACCCTCACCTATGGTCATGAGCTTTGGGTAGTGACCGAAAGAATGAGATCGCGAATACAAGCTGCCGAGATGAGTTTCCTTCGGAGAGTTGCCGGGCTCACCCTTAGAGAT